>ML780766.1:442767-453040 GCA_009831015.1 Picea engelmannii | reverse complement strand
CATTTAGAAAAGATGACTTGACATCCATTTGATATACTTTAAACTTCTTATGACAAGCATAGGCAAGAAACATTCTAATAGCTTCTAATCTTGCTATGGGCGCAAATGTTTCATCAAAATCCAGTCCTTCTATTTGAGCATACTCTTTACAGACCAATCTGGCTTTATTCCTGACAATTTGTCCTTGTTCATTCATTTTATTCTTAAACACCCATTTGGAGCCAATTACATTCTTATCTGTCGGTCTAGGAACAAGCTCCCAAGTATTGTTCTTCTCAATTTGATCCAGTTCCTTGTTCATTGATTGTAACCAATTTTCATCTTCATTGGATTCATTGAAGTTCTTGGGTTCCACCATGGATATGAGGGATATATGTGATTTCTCAGTATCTTTGATTATCCTTCTCCTGGTTTGTACACCTTTGTCTTTCTCACCAATTATCTGACTTGTAGGATCATTCTTTTGAGTAATTGTGGAGGAAGGATTTGATGTTGTTTTCTGATTTGATTTTGCCTAAGTGTTTGTATCTTCATCTGACTCAGAGTATTATTTTTTTTATTCTTGGACCTGTTCATCTTCAACTTCAACTATATCCTTTGTTGTTGATTCAATATTGCTCACCTCTCTTACTGGGACTCCTTCATCAACTTTTATGTCAATGCAATCAACCAATTTATGCAGCCTCTTATTATATCATCTGTATCCTTTATTGTTTATAGCATACCCTAAGAAGATGCCTTCATCATCCCTGTCATCATACTTGCCAAGGTTTTCATTATTATTCTTTATGTAGCACTTACTCCCAAAGACTTTGAACTGTTTGATTGTAGCAGGTCTTCCATGCCGCATTTCATAAGGTGTCTTGTCACTGTGTGGTCTGAGGTAAGCTTTGTTAATAATATGGATTGATGTGTGTATTTCTTCTACCCAGTAGGTTTGACCAATGTTCTTCTCATTCATCATTGACCTGGCCATTTGTTGAACTATTATGTTTTGTCTCCTAACTACTCCATTTTGTTGTGGAGTTCCTGGGATTGTGTATTCTCTTTTGATCCCATGTTTATCGCAGAATTCCTTGAAATCACTTGACATAAACTATCCTCCTCTATCTGATCTTACAACCTTTAATATGTTTCCAGTTTGATTCTCAGTTAAATCCTTAAATGTTTAAATTTCTCAAATGCTTCAGCTTTTTCTTTGAGAAAAGAAACCCAAGTGAGTTTGGAGTAATCATCAATGATAAGCATGAAGTAGTTTTCCTTCCCTATGCCTTCATGTCTTGATGGTCCACATAAATCCATATGAACTAATTGGAGTGGTTTATTTGTTGAAGTAGAGTTCTTGGATTTAAACTGTGTCCTGGTTAGCTTTCTTACTTGGCAGGGTTTACACACAGAATCTTGTGGCTTTGATATTCTTGGAAGATCTTTTACTGCCTCAATATTTTTGAGCTTGATTAAGTGGTCAAAGTTTAGATATCCAGGTCTCCTATGCCATAAATAGCTCTCATCATGTTTTCTTAGATGACACTCTTCTCTATCTTCTTTTAGCACATATATATTATTATTTATTCTTGTGCCTTTAGCCACCACTTGTCCTGAGTTTACAGACTTTATCTTACAATCTTTGGAAGTGAACACCCCTTCACATCCTCTGTCACACATTTGACTTACATTGAGCAAATTATGTTTTAGCCCATCTACAAGCAGGACATCTTGGGCTTTTCCTTTTCCATTATTTAAACTCACAATCCCTTTACCCTTGATTTTACCTGGTTCATCATTTCCAAAGGTCAAATTTCCTATTTTGCCTTTACTTATAGACAGAAACTTATCCTTGTCTCTAGTCAGGTGTTTGGAACATCCAATGTCTATATACCAAGGGTCCTTTTGTTTTTTACTTGAAAGTACTAGACCACATTTTTCACTATCTTTCTTTTTCCATGTGTCGGCATTTTTATCTAAGGGTTTTATCTTTGTATATGTTTTGTAATTCTTTAGATGGAAGTTTGCAACTTTTTGGCCGAAGTTATGACAATTATATCATTCGAGCTCATTGTTCAATAGGTCAAAGTGATTGGTGCAACTTTGTCTACTCATTGGTTTTTTAGTTCTATGTTGCAAAGATTGTTTATTTCTTGATGTCCTCAGTTGAATGTCTCTAAACTTAATTTGACAATTTGCAATCTTATGACCAAAATTAGATCAGTAAAAACAGTAACCATGGAAGAAATTTTGGTACCTAAAGGATGGCCTTCACTTGGTATTTGTTGCTCCATCTTCTGATATCTTTGTTTTTTTATCAGGGATCATATTATCTTTATTAGCTTTTGGTGACAGAGTACTCACATGGTCTGATTGTCTACTGACATGGAACTTGATCATCTTTACTGGCTCTTTTATTTCTGTCTGTTTGTTGCTTGAACCACTTACATAACCTAAACCAGTGTTCAACAAAGGAGATCTCTATTTCTCAGAATGTCATTTAGTTATGTTGAGGCTTTAATGCTTGGAAGATTTTGAAGATACAATGCTTTAAAATTCTCCATCTCTTTTCTGGTTTTTACTACCTCTTATTTCAAGGCTTCACATCTTGCCTTCTTTTATGATAACTATTGTTTCAGAATTTCCTCTAGTTTCTTTGCCTCTTCTAACTACAATTTTAGTAGGGCAAAGTCTTCATCATGTTTTTACCATTATTTTCAAACTGCATCAACAAGTGTGTTTGTTTTCTCTTCTTAAGTCTGAGTCTGTCAATCTCTTCTAAAGCACTGATTAGTTCACCTTCCATATCAACCATAGCTTCTTCACCATTAACATCACTTCTTGTGTTTTTATTATCATAATCCTCTTTGTTCATAATCATAAAGTCATTAACCTTATCTTCACAAGAAGAGTCACTATCTGTGTCTTCTGAAGAGTCATCATTATTTACACATAAACTTTTATTTTTACCAAATCTCTTGGGTTTGTACTTCTTTTCACCTTCAGAATTATAATCCTGCTTCTTGTGTGGATACTTAGATGCAAAGTGACCTATATTTCCACAGTTAAAACACTTGAAGGGAAAATTGCCTTGATACTTGCCTCATCCTTTCTTTAGTCTTCTCACAATTTTTTCTTCAATTTCATCAGGCTCGGATTCCTCATTTTTATCTGCTTTAAAATATGCTTCTCTAGTGGTGGATTTGTCTTTGCCTATCCTCATTTCATATGCAGTCAACATTCCTAAAAGTTTATCAAAAGCCAAATATTTTAGATCATTAAGTTCTTCTATAACAGAGACCTTTGGGTTGAACCAATCTGGCAGAGATCTCAAAATTTTATGAACTAAAGAGGCTTCCTCAATTTTTTCACCAAGTTCTTTCATTGCATTTACTAGTTCTTCAACTCTCAGAAAGTACTTCCCAACAGTTTCATCTTCTTTCATTTGTAGCTATTCAAACTGTACTCTATAGGTTTTAATCTTGGCATCCTTTACCTTCTCATTACCTTCATAACTGCTAATGATTTTGTCCCACATGTCTTTGGAATATTCTAAGTGCATAACTTTTACAAATTATGCTTCTTCAAGCCCACTCAGAATAGCATTCATAGCCTTAGCATTGAAGCTGAATTCTAGCTTGTCATCCTTATTAGCTAGTACAACTGGATTTACATAACCAGTCTATACCACATCCCAGACATCTACATCTAAAGCCAGTATGTAGGTGTTCATCCTAACTTTCCAGAAGGCAAAGTTTGTTCCATTAAATAGGGGGGCTTATTGGTTGAAGTTCCTTCATGACTTGACATCTTTAAGCTTATTGATCTACCTTTAAATAAAAGGAACTGGCTCTAATACCAATTGTTGGAAAACTGAGAGAGGGGGGGTGAATCAGTTGCTACTGTGCTTAAACAATTATGCCCATTTTAAACTCTTTACAAAACACTCAATAACGATCACAATAATGCAAGGAAGTAAGCAATAGAATATTCAACATCAATCACACACATGAAATATGCAGAGACAGATATTTCCTAAGGAAACCCATAAAGGGAAAAAACTATTCTTCTTGTATGATAAGTATCTTTATTTTCTGTACATTATCATTCTTATGAGCTCCAACTCCTCTTGAGGCTACAACCTTTGTTTTACAAGAAGCAACTTGTTGAGAGAACCAACTCTTTGGTTTCTCTAGCACCCACTAGAAGGAAGCACCAACTCCCTGAATTTTCCAGCACCAACTTCCAGTCACACAGGAACCATCATGTATAACAGAGAACAATAGTTCTCCCTTGCACCACTCTACCAGCCTGGTTTTTTCTGGCTATGACCAAATGAAAGCTACAACTCCCTGTGTTCAAGAACCCACTTGAAACTCTGAGGACAACGGTCCTCCCTAGCATCTCCCTACCACCCTGATTATAAAAACTTCATTACTGAAACTTAATACAGTGATATAGTGTTTTTCAAAGGATTACCAGTCTCATCATTGTTCTTCTACACTGCTCTTCTATGCCTATGCACCTCGGCTTTCTCTTCCTCTATCAGATACACATTTTCATTATATGTTTTTCTTATATGCTTTATGCTCTGTGTGTTCTTTCCATTCTATGCGCTACACCTCTTCTGTGCATTTCAGCTGCTACACACAGCATGCTTCTACCCGCATGAATAACTCTCAATAGAATCAACCCTCTCTTATTTGTTATACATATATTTATCATGCCAAGTCCTTTGCCAGATCATACACCTAACTCTTTGTTCTCTCTAGTGATCATGTTGAGTCTGTTCTTCATCAGTGGTCATTATCCTGAGATTCTTTGTCTTCTCTGACAGTTACAGTCTTTGATGCTTTTCCATCTGTCAATTGTATCTATTACGAGTCTTCATCATACTGGTAGTTACCTCGAGACTCTTCATCTCCTCTGGTGATCACCCTGAATCTCTTTGAATTCTCTGGCAGATGCAATCACTCTGTTTCTGGAATTTACAATCGGTTTGTTTCGGCAGTTACAGAGAGAACCTCTACGCTCTCATCCATTTGGTGACTTTTCCCTTCCTGAGAAAAACTTCACAATAGGCACTAGCTATTCTTGCTAAACCCCTTCCTTTTACATGACCATCGGCGATGACCAAACGCCTATTCAAAAGGTGCTTCTCGATCTCCCGAACTCCAAAGTGGAGCTTAGCTACATGCTAGCTCCTCCCTTGATATGACCTTGGGCGATGATCTCATGTAACCACGCGATTCGGGCACATCCAAAGGTGGTGTATATCAAACTATTTTTTGCCCCGCAATTTACCTCCAGCTGCCACGTACCCTTTCTCTAAAACCATGGTTTCAATTGTGGCCCGCTCGTGAAAAATTAATACACGAGCATGTTCTGGCCCCGCAATGCGACGGGACCGTCGATCTTACGATCTTGACGATGGTCCTAAGTGGACGGATCATATTGGAAAGTTTATTTCATGGAAACAAATCAATGGTCAAATTCAATTCCTCCTGTGAGTCTGTCTCTTGGACCTCGTCTGCAATTCTAGAAACTATTATCTCTTCTGAGCTTTCTTGTTTCTGCATATTGTTCGCTTCTCCTCCTGAGCTTATGTTTTTCCTGTAAAACATCGACGTTAATTTTCTTTCCATCAATGACAAGCACACGCTTTCCTTTAAAACATGCCAACATGAGAGACTTGCAAGAAATCTCGTGAACTCTTTGGAGATTTGAGATCATCATGTGGATGTGCTAACGAAAGGATCATATGGGGTTGAAGGGCCAAATGATTTGAAATCTGATATTTTGTGTGTGGTTGCAAGATTAGCAGGTGATGGATCACTTGAAGTTATCAAGGGGAAGAAGGAAGAAAAAGAAATGTATAAAAAAAAATCAAGAAGACAAGATCAAAATTATATTATGATGGAGGATGAGGCAAGAGTGTCTCATGAAGACAACCAAGAAGAGATCCATGCATATTTTCTCAAATAAATTGAAGGACAGCTACAAGAATTTGTTATTTCATATGTAAAACAGTTGGCTCATGGGGATATCCAAATGAAATAAGAAGAAGGGCAGCTCTCAGATATAGTGCTCACTGATTTTGAAAATGAGCTAAGAATGCTAGAGGACTACTTGGTCAATCGAAGGATTGATGAAGAAGACTACATGATTGAGAGTACGAATCCTAAATATAAAATTTATTTTTCTGCAGGGGATTTGAGTGTCTCAAATACTTTGAGATGGAGATATGAAGAAGAGGAAGTGCAGCAACCAGTGAGAAGCAATAAAAACAAGTTTCAGAAACAAGTCTATAACAAGGAGATGTACCAACTAGAGGATAGACTGGACATAGAGATTAATATGTTGAGGATGTTGATGGTGAAGATGACTCGAAGAAGACATTAAGAATAAAATAATATCTATATCAAGAGAGAAAATTTAGAATTGCAGACATCAATGATGCAGCAGGACAGCAAGGCAAGCAAGTTACAATATAAATTTGGGACACTAGAGGACTTCAATAGTTGAATACTCGTGATCAAGAGATCATGAACAATTGTGTTCCTTGGGAGTTTGATGCAGGAGCATCCTGCCTCCAAAATCTTGTACATTTGGTAGAGACCTAGGGGGTATTTCATTTACTAGGGATTGGGTTCCCTAAGGTTTGATTTGTTGTATTTTCCTATGTTTTATTGGTTTCTAGAAGAGAGACATAGGATAGGATTTGATGATTAGAGTGAGGATTGAACTTTAAATGTCCTCAAATGTGTGAGAACATGAGAGGAGTTTAGACATCTTAGGATAGTTGTAGATCTCATGAGAAGTTTTTAGATTTTCTTGAATGATTTGTGGATCTAGAGATCCTAGGAGATTGATTAATATTGTTAGTTGAGAGGTTTGTGGATCTAGAACAAAATTGGTTTCAGGATCCTCTTTTTTCAAACGATTGTAAGTCTTGAGGGCATGGGTGTGTCCATTCGAGAAGAAATCAGGGAAAAATAGAGTGGCCAAATGAATGTCGATTAGGACAAATACAGTGTGGCCAATTAAGTGGAAATTAGGCCAGGAAAGTGGCCATATAGAGTGACATCAATCCAAGAGAGAGGAAAGAGACATATTGAATGTAATTTAGGTCTGAGAAGGCATTGAATCCTTATGTAAATTCATGTACAGTAAGGTGTGCATATGGGTAATTGAAGAAAATGACATTGTGTTTTGAGTGTTTCCCAAGAAATATATGTGTATTGTCTGTGAGGAATATATGTTACTTTGAATGTTATGTCTCTGTGGAATTAGGTATTGACAGTATCTGCATATCTGTGTAATTGATGTTTGCAGACCTTATGGTTTTGTTTCTGGTTCGAGGAACAGGATTCTCAGGGGAACAAAACCTCTAAAGGATATCATTAATGTGATCATCGATCACTGTGAAGGATCGATGATCCTATTTCTCTTGCAGTTGGGTAACCATCACGATCGATTTGAGTGTGAGTTCAAAAAGCTACAGGAGCCATCGGATCATTCCATCGGTGAATGATAGCCGCCAAATCCTGGTAGTGGAAATTGTTGGATATTGATCCATTCATAGTCATCAGATCCCTATTTGGATTCATCGTAACCATTGGATCTTGATATCAGTGCAGAGGAGGTATCAAGTCCTTTGACAAATTCTAGAGAAGGTTGGACCGTTAGATCAGAGCTTAAGTGAATGAAAGTTGTTCGATGTAGTTGAAAAGCCACAGAGTAATCCCAACCATCGGGTCAAACCTTTATTAAGTCACAAGTGTGGATTGAGAGTGGAGAAGAGTTTTATGATGAGAAGATATAGTTGCCCGTCAAAAGGGAGATCAATTGTGGAGAAGTAAAGCACAAATCAAAGTTGCATGGGTATTAATTTCCTGGAGGGTGCACACTATTAATCTGGACCATTGGTTGGTTCGGTGACGTGTCATCCCAATATTAACGTGTGGAATGGAATTTTGTTAACATGCCACCTTGTTGGAGTAGCGTGACCCATCCATCTCACTGGTTGATTAAAACATGACTTTTGATTAAGAGATTCGAGGAGTTATGAGTTAAACACCCACCGAAATAGCACTTGGTCATAGGTTATAGTCATATAGAGAGGTGTTAAGGGGATAATTCTAAAGATATAAGAACGAGGCCATAACCCTCGATCGATGGATGATTGGAACCGATGAATTTAGTGTTAAAGGTTAAGTGCTTGGTTATGACAGTTGGTCATATAAATAAGGCGCCAGGAGGAAGTTCTATAGGAAAGGGAACTCAAGAGGATAAGCGTTTGATCATAGCCATTGATCACATGGTTAAAGGATAAGAGCTCGGGCTTAGAGATGTTATATATACATCAAGCACCTTTTTGGGTTGGGTTATGGTCCTAGCCCTTGGCCACAAGAAATAAGGTAAGTGCTTGAGGGATTAACATGTTGCATGTTTTTAGATAGATCCTTGGACACCCCTTTGTGGGTTTAAGGAGTATCCTAGATCAATAAAGGTTTCCTAGTTGTAGGTAAGTCCTGGGATAGGATATCACACCCATTTATATTAGATTGAACACTTTGGAAGAAAATAAAGGGACACTTGGAAATCATATAAAACTAAGAGGACGCATAAGAAGTCCTTCCATAAAGCTATGAGAACAAATATTGTGCATGAGGATGGGGGGAGCATCCAAATTATGAAAAATTAGGCTATGGGAAAATAATGAGCTTGTGATTATGCTTCTAAAAATAATTTAGTGAAAGAGGTATGTGGGATTGACCATAAGTCCCTGGAACAAGGTGAGTGACTCACCAGTGAGGTGCATGTAGAGAGTCTAGGCCACTTGGAAAGAATGTAAAATGAATAGGACATATAGGAAGTCCTTCCCTAAAGCTACAAGATCAAATCATGTGCATAAGGATGGGGGGAGCATCCAAATGATGGAAAATTAGGCTATGAAAAAATAGTGAGGTTGTGATTATTCTTCTAGAAATTTTTTAGTGAAAGAGGGGCATGGGATTGACCACGAGTCCTTAGAACAAGATGAGTGACTTGCTAGTGAGGTGCATGTGGAAAACTTGGGTCCTTACACAAGAGTACCTTGGAATGTGGAGTATGTTGGTTATGAGGAAAGTGATAGCACTACATGCACTTCTTATGGAGAAGATGATTTGCAAGATCGAAATCTAAGATAAATGTCAACAAATTACAAAAAAATAGGTTTAATGTCCCATGTTTGTCCCATTTTTTGTTGCTTCAATGTCAACATAAAAGGTCAAATTGGATGCTTAATAACTATATCATTATAATAAAATATAGTATTAAAAGGGGGGGGATCCATAACATTAGGGGGTTACTCAATGATCCTTTGGATGAGATAATTCAGGACTCTACAACCATATCCTTCAATCAATCTCTCACTCAACCATTGGTACCATAGCATTAGGAGAGTGTGTGACAGTTAGGCACACAGAGTGTAGTTCATGCACAAGATAATAAGAATTCATGGTGAGTAATTCAAACGTACATGGAAATGATTGTTTGTAATGGAACAAGGGATCTAAGAGAAGCTTAAGGGTGTGAAGAGTTTAGGTACACAAGAGGTTAGGAACTCAAGTTCAAGTGCATGGAGAAAAAGTGCACCAATGATCAATGTATAGGAGATGGTGAGTGACAAGTGTGCATGACAAATTCAACATGCTAACAAAAGTTAAAGAGGAAAGAAAGAAGGTGGAACTCCATACATAAATATAAAGCATCGAAGGAAGCCAAAAGGATGCAAAGGAAGCTTAAGTCATAGAACAAACAAGAAGAGTTACAGAAGGGAAATGAAGAGTTCAAGGAATTCAAAATGTCAACCAACTAAAAAAATAAGAGAAGGAAGCCATCTAATCTTATTGCATGTTCATAAAACTTTCCTAAATACCAAAATTTTAAATTGATGAAAATGAGTAAATGCATTCTCCTCCTATTACAATTTGGTTTTTTCAAATTTTTTTTTAATTTGAAATTATATGAAAATTGTCATACATAAATGTTCTAACAGACATGTAACATACCATTATCAGAGTTTACAAAATTCATAAGAATTCAACCCATCACATTTCCCAACTATATTATCATTGATGACAAATTGCACCTTGTGAATTATTTCATCTATTGGACATTACTCTATTCATACATTATTGTTCTATTGTGGGAACTACTAATTACACATAAAGGAAAAGGAAAAAAATAAGAAAACTCCAAAATACACGTCCACAAGGGATGTGACATGAATGGTTTCCCT
>ML780766.1:380951-423370 GCA_009831015.1 Picea engelmannii | reverse complement strand
ATATATATATATATATATATATATATATATATATATATATATATATATATATATATATATATATATATATATATATATATATATATATATATATATATCCGGAGATTAAAACTAGGGTGTTACATTCTCCTCCCCCTTATTTTTTCACTATCCTCAGTGCACATCACCATATCAATGTTGGTATATACAATTTTTACATCAAAATATAAAAACAACAGTGAGTATACCTCCTACATGGAATATTCATTCTTCCAAATAGCATCTTCGGAATCGTAGAAGGTCCATTGAACATTTACCAAGCCAATGGCTTGATTCTAAAACACCTTGATCTTCCTGTCCAATATGCACACTAGCTAGACCTGGAAGTTTCTCTCATGGAATACCTGGATCACAATACAATCAATAACATGGCTAGGATCATGCACATATTTTTAAAACAAAGACACATTAAACACAATATGTAAGTACATGGATGCAAGCAGTATGCAACAGGACTGATTCTCTCCAAAATCTCAAATAAACCACAATAGCACACTACCAATTTCAAGTAACTTCCCAATTTCAGTGAACTTTTCTTTTTTATAGAGTATTTTCATGCCTACATTTTTGTNCATGGATGCAAGCAGTATGCAACAGGACTGATTCTCTCCAAAATCTCAAATAAACCACAATAGCACACTACCAATTTCAAGTAACTTCCCAATTTCAGTGAACTTTTCTTTTTTATAGAGTATTTTCATGCCTACATTTTTGTACAAACACTAGACAAATCCTAAAAACATTTCTAATTAATATTTGAATGAATCTATGTTTCTCTTTCTTTAATTATGTATCTAGGATATCTCAATAAATATCAATTTCTATATCATCTTAATGAATTTTTATCTTAAAGTGATTCACCATTAAAAATGCATTAAATAACAACATGATGTTTCTAATTTTAACTCTTTTTTTAATATTTCTAAGAATGTATCTTAATCTCACTCTCTCTAATTAAGCTTCGTATTTACTTAGAAAACCATTAAAAATGCATTAAATAACAACATGATGTTTCTAATTCTAACTCTTTTTTAAATATTTCTAAGAATGTATCTTAATCTCACTCTCTCTAATTAAGCTTCGTATTTACTTAGAAATTTGATTTCTAATTAATATTTGAATGAATATGTGTTTCTCTTTCTTTAATACGTATCTAGGATATCTCAATAAATACCTATTTCTATATCATCTTATTGAAATTTTATCTTAAAGTGATTCATCGTTTAAAATGCATTGACGAACAACATGATGTTTCTAAGTTTAATTTTTTTTTAAATATTGCTAATTAACCTTCAATGTATCTTTGTCTCACTCTCTCTAATTAAGCTTTGTACTTTCTTAATAAATTGATTTCTAATTAATATTTGAATTAATTTGTGTTTCTCTTTCTTTAATTATGTATCTAGGATATCTCAATAAATATCAATCCTTGTATCATCTTATTGAAAGTGATTCACCATTTAAAATGCATCAACGAACAACGTGATGTTTCTAAGTTTAATTATTTTTTTATGTATTGTGAATTAAGCTTCAATGTATCTTTGTCTCGCTCTCTCTAATTAGGATTTTTTTCCTAAGAAAATGATTCTACCATTTAACATGCATGCACCAACAATACTAACATTTCTATGTTGCACATTGTATTTGGTTCATTTGTGGAATAGTAGTGGGATGGAGTTGGAGTTTTCCCTATGAAGCTCTTTGTCCACTGACATACTCAAAATCATATTTTTTTATGGCTGCCTCTATCTACTAACATTCATTTCAAAACTATTTTTAAAGAGTGAAGACATATTTTACACAACAGCTTCTTAGCTACATGGAAGCAACATGGTAGATTTTTTTTTTGTTTTTTTGTTACATTATGGACTAGCTATAATAGATGTTTCTATAGTGGTTACCTAAATCATATAGGAAAGTTATGCAACTTATTTATACCATTTCCAAGTAAAAGGTGCAAATTTAGGTCTACTTCTAGTTTAATTGTTTTGATATTATTGCCTACTTGAAGCATACATGTAAATAATTATTTGATCTGCAATTCTATATGCAAAATTAAAATGCAACAACAGGATAGACTAGAATGCAAGAAGAAAACATTGCACAATATAAAATACGCAGAGAATGATAGAGAAAAATATTGGAAGTGAGAAGTAAATGACCATCGGTTTATTCAGAAGAGAGGAGCATCCTCTTAATACTATGCAGGGCGACTTTTTCCTCTACAACAATTGCAATTACAAAGGAAGTTGTTGCTTTTATTTCTGAAGCACCCTCTTAACTAGACTTGCAAGGGTTGTTTCCCCAACAACTGACTAACATGACTGACATGCTAAACTTTATTTTAGAAACGCCTTGCTCAACCAAAATTGGCAAGAGCATAATACAATAGAAATAATTGCCTACATGTTAAACTCTCTTGTGCTGAGTGGCGAAGGAAGGGGGGAGATCTTCCTGGTGACCCAATTCCTCCATGTTTAGATACGGAAGCGTCTCCACTTCCGCCAGCAATTGAATAAATTTGCACTACATTCTCGCCAATACTTTCTTGAACTGTGTCAAGACCATATATGAATGAGCACAACTGATGAGGTTTTCCTCAGAATTGTTACTTGACTCACAAGAGCCACAGACGAGATTCCTCAGCATGTGCCTTAAATACAATCACCCAAAAAAAACAACGGGTGTGTCCAATACACCCTAGTTGATTAACTGCTTCAACTAAGAAGGGATGCCTTTGCAGATGAGTTTGCCAGCTATACTGCATTTGGAAGAATATTGTTTTTCAGAATCTTTCTCAATAATCTATTTGACCAAAGAGGAAATGCTAGGCAGGTTGTTATAATATGTTGGCACTTGTGTTGGAGTATATAACTTGTTGGTTGAGACTATTGGAATAGAAACATTCTTTGGCAAAAGAAATGTTGAAGACGCACAAGGCAATGATGAAGACAAAGTAGGGCCTGAATGTAGAATTTGGCCAGGTTGGCACGCTATCAGAGTAGCCTCTCGAGGAGTGAGGTGGTAGGAAGGGGCGTTGGGAAAAGAGGCTTCCGACAGGATATTAATGGTGTGCTCAATAGATAAAGACGAGGGAAATCTTGTGGGTTGGGATTAGACCTTGGCAACTTATGGGAGTAGGGGAGCCATGTCCTGATGTGCTAGGTTGGTCATATGGTTTGGTTTAATGGGGTGAACCAAACACAAGGAAACATATTTGTTCAGAGTAACTTGCTTAGCAACCACTTGTTCGGTCAAAGGCTGTGTGGAATGAGGAGCAGAGGAAGTAAGTACATAGGTGCGTCCCTCATGTTGCAGGTGGTATTTATGAAATTTAGCATTATAAACAGTGTTTCGAGTCTATTAGTAGGGGAGTACAAGTAACAGGTCATCACAATATAAAGGTAAAACATCACACACCACAGTATCCTGGAAAGGGCCAATAGTGAAGGTCATTGCGCAGCACCAGAAGACAATGAAGCGTGGACCTTCCTTTTGTACCCATTCGATTTGATATGGTTCGGGGTGCGGAGTAGTTGGGAGTTGTAGACGTTGGAACAAGCCTTGGGGGATGAGGTTCTTTTGGATTTCATTGTCCGGGATGAGAATAGCCAATTCGAGCTTAATTCGACAATTATGGTAAACAGGGGCACAGGAGAGGCGTTTTCTTCATTGGTGGTCATTAGAAGTAGAGATGGGTGTTGGCACTGGCCAATTTTGGGAGAAAACCAAGGAAATTTTGAAGATTTCAAGACATCGTCGAAAAATAGGGGAGCGCACCGAAAATAGTGGAAAAGAAGTTACAAAGTGGACAAACTGTTGCGGAGTAGTTGGAAAGTGGACAAGCGCTGACTTGGAGAATGATTGGATCGTGGACCAGCCAAGATTAAGTCAAGGAGAAAGTGGACAAACCTAATCCGCTTAGGGTTAGGGTTTTTGTAAGGGCTTCGTCCCATTTTTGTGTATAAGTAGAATGTATTGGGGTTGTTGTCGGTTAGAGAGTGCATGTGATGGAGATAGAGCTATTGGAGAGGAATTCATACATTTTGGTTGTCACGATCTGTGGAGATCGAATGTAATGGTAGAAGAATTGTACAGTGCACAGCACTAGACCTTGCAAGAATATGAATAAAGAACCCAAGTGACAAATCTTTGTGGGCGTAGCCTAGGAGGGGGTGAACCATAGTATATCTGTGTCATGTGTATGAATGGTTGCATTTCTTATTGATATATTTGAGTTAACAAGCTTTACGATGAATATGTTGATTGATAAAGTTTATATTATTGCGCACTAAGGAAAAACTCATGGAATTTGCAGAATAACACTAAGTAAATGAATGTCATAGCTAGTGTTTAGATCTAAATCTTATGTTACAGTAGATGAATACCTATCATTGAATACATGTTGTTATAATGGTTAATGAAGTCTTACTGGAATATTAGTGTTATTGGTCTAAACTAAGATCTAATGAGGGATTGAGGACTAACAGCGAGTAGATCCAATGCCTCTTAGAGAGAAACACATCTCATCCCATGGTTGCAAATATCTGAGTCATGTGGCCACCCATTGAAGCCATCTCAGGTGAGACTGCATAGTGCACTTTGTGCATTATGTTGCCTTCTGGTATCCAGAAGGGTCGATGTTCGAAGGGTTGTTGGTAATCCTATAGTTAGAACCTGGGTCAGCCCATAAGTAACCAACAATGGGTTAACTTCTGTAAGATTTTCAAGAGAAACTACTTTAGGAGAATCATGGGAATCAGATTGAGCAACCTCAACAAAAAGAGTTTTGTTGGGGTGAAGGTTCTGAAGTGCCTGACAGTCGGCAAAAGCATGCGATTTGGTCTTGTGGAAGGTACACTAAGTTGCATTATGGGGAGAGGCAGGTGAGGTATGTGAACCAGGGGAGGGAATAGTAGGTGAAGTATCGACATTAGAGGGGCCATATTAGGCTTGGGGAGAGCGGGTTCAAGGTGCCACTTTACATTCCACAGCCAAGGCTGAAAGAAATGTATTTTCCAAGGAAGAGCTTTCAAACAGATCCACTTCACAACGTAGATGAATCAATAAACCAGAATTGAATTTAATAATTAATACCCCTTCCATATTGGCGATGTGCAGCTGGATGTGCAATTTTCATAATATGTCGATGTATCCCTAGATGGATTGATTGGAAAGTTGTCGGTGCTGCAACCGTCTAGCGAGGAGGTTTTTGCGATAGCCCGGTGGGTAGAAGCGCTCTCTGATAGCCTGGCATAATTCATCCCACGTCATAATGTGTGGTGTCTATGTCTCGACCGGGTCGTCTCATTCCATGACCCATGAATAATTCTCCAGTTGAGTGTCCCACCATGTTTGCGCAATTCCCTCGAGTTGCAAACTAACGATCTAAAGCTTCATTTCTTCTGTCATCTCAGGACATGTACGGAAGTATGTGGAAAGACTGTGAAGCCAAGTGTCGACATTCTCACCATTCATTTGACCCAAAAAAATTGGTAATTGGAAGCGTGTATCGAGTTGCATGGGTGTTGGAGCTCTGCATTGTTGCAGATGGAGTATCTCCTAGAGAGTTGTCTTTAAATCCTAAATTGGAGTTGTAGCAGTGGATGTGGAATCTTCTATAGATGGTTCTCTTTGCAGCGACATAATTTTCTTTCACCGCGAATGTTGATCTATGACTGGATGTTGTGATGAGAATCACTGAACTCCTAAGTACACTGAGAAGGAACCCTGTACCATGAAGACAACGTGTGGAGAATGGTGAAATATGAATTTGCTAGAAGCCCTTTAAAGGAGGGTACACTGGAAGTCTTGAGAAGGACGTCTGGCTCTGAGAAAAACAAATTGTTGGATGGCCTCTCTTCTAAATTTTGTGGTTGAGCAGAAGTTGGCTTGGATCCAGGCTCTGATACTAATTGATCCGCAATTTTATATGCAAAATTGAACTACAACAACATAATAGACTGGCATGCAAGAATAAAAATGATGTATAATATAAAATACGCAGAGAATGACAGAGAAAAACATTGGAAGTGAGAAGTAAATGACCATTGGTTTATTCAGAAGAGAGGAGTGCCCTCTTAATACTATGGAGGGTGACTTTTTCCTTTGCAGCAATTGCAGTTACAAAAGAAGTTATTGCTTTAATTTTTTAAGCACCCTCTTAACTAGACTTGAAAGGGTTGTTTCCCCGGCAATTGACTGGCATGACTGACATGCCAAAAATTTATTTTAGAATGTCTGTTTAACTAGACTGGAGAGGGATATTTACATTTCGATTGACTAACACAAACTAGCGTACTAACATTTATTCAGCAACGCCTTGCTCAACCAAAACTGGCAAGAGCAGAATACAATAGAAATAACTTCCTACAGGCTAAACTCTCTTGTGTTGAGTGGCGAAGGAAGGGGGGTGATCCGGATTATTTTCGGCATGAAATGAGAGCGGAGATATAATAAAGAAATGCACAGAGATATCATGGATATCCAATAATATAACATAAAATGTATCAAAGATGCAACCATAAACACAGAGATACGGTAATACACAATTTCTATTAATGAAATAAATGTATAGAGACTGTAAAAATACAGAGTGAAAGACTCGCTAGAAAGGTGGTAGCTTATCTCTGAGAAGAGATGTGATGGCTACTCGCATTCGCAAGAAGATGATTATTACAATGAGGTTCTAAGAGCCTTTTTAACATAAGGAAAATCCAAAACCCTAACCCCGGAAGATGAAAAGCCAAAAGATTTGCGGGCCCCAATGACGGTAGTTGATACGTCAACTTCCCAGGGGCGTAACTTTTGCATACGATCTTCGTTTGGGGCGCTCGATACAACGTTAGAAAGATATATCCGAGGACTACAATTTTTTTGTGAGAAACAATAAGCTTCTTTCCATGTTGCTCCCCATTTTTCCAAAAAACATCGTTTAGGGCCTCAAAACGGCTCTGGAAGTTCAGGACCCGAAAAACTGCTAAAAATAGTAAATTACCAAAATTGCCAAAAAAATTGTTTTGAGCCAGTTGGAAAAGGTGGGTGGCCACCGATATCCACCTGGATTAGGGGGTTCCCTTCCTGGTGGCCCATTATTGTATTATAAATCCATTCATAGAGAATTTTACATATATAAGGTGTCTCACTCCTAGATATTGAGGTTTCTTTACACCTAAGAAATGTACTTCTAGAAAAGTATGATTGGGTGTTTATCAAGCATGTTGATGGTATATTGCAATAAAAGTATCTTATATCTAAGTAGCATTCATTAGGAGTGAAGGCTAACATGTGTTCATGATGGAAATCCTACACCTTCAAATGATGCAGTTTTCCATAATGGGAAATGTATTGGCTACATCGTCAAATGATTTCTTGAGATTTATTATATATGCATACAAATTGTATAGGAATCATAGATATAAAAGATAATAAACGAAGTCTTTATTTTATCCATAAAGCCAAGCACAGATTAAAAGGTCAATGTATTTGGCAGTACATTGCAATCAACTCCTACATTTGGTGAATGATGATGCAACCATAGTATGGGAAATAGATGAAATAGTGAATGATGATGCAACCACAGTATGGGCAATATATGAAATAGACATCAATGATGTTCTCCAATTGCCTCCTCAAGTTAGGATTTTGAAAATAATATTAGATTGCAATAGAGTTTAATATCTAATATAACATTGGATATAAATAATAAATGTTTTGGTTACTTACTAGCTCATGTAGTTAGATGAACTGTACTTATATGCAAATATAACGACTTCAATTCACCTTTTATGATTTGACCACTACTATATGTGGTCTTGTAGGCATTGATAACACATGACCATGGAGTGATTATCAAATAAACATTCCACCATCTCATAACATTCTTGATTTGGTTCAAAATGTGATTTGTCATCCAGTTTCTTCCTATGTAAACTTTATTAATGATGTGCCAATATGAAAAGGATATAAAAAAAAAATGGGAAACAAGTTTTCATCCAAACATTTTGTTTTTAGAATTCAGGTTGTTATTGTTTTTGTTTCAACCATTATAATTATTTTTGTTTCGCTGAGGCCAATATTTTTAAACATATATACGAATATAAAAGATGTTTTTTGAACATATCGTTCATAAACATTAATGTGTTTGGACTTTAAAAAAAAAAAAAAACATCTATAAATTTATTTTTATGTTGTAGTGATATCCAACAACGTCTAAAAAATTTATTCATAATTTTATTTTGTGCTCTACATTATATTCTTAAATTTTCATTGATCTATATGTATAGATATGTATTAGAACCCTACAAATCGCAATAGTCACCAACACAACTCATCCTAACATTGGAAGGAAACGTAGAACCAATGTTTCCATTCAATATATGATTAGATCAATTAGGAAATCAATGAGACACATCGTTTGAGATATGATACATCGATCATGATATGATCATAACAAATAAGACATCAATGAGAAACATTGTTCAAAGAGAATATACCTAAACACAAAAGAGATGTATATCTTCAATTATATGACCCTGCCATTGATTCTCGAGCTATGGATGCAAGCAAATTCCAAAGTTTCACTAGCATAATGAGAATAACACTTAGAGATGAAAATGATGGTGACCTCAACCAAATTGTTCAAGTTAATGGTTCCATTGGACAAACATTCACACACAGTTTCTTAGGCCATCATATAAGTAACTCCTTTGCCAATAGACAAAATGAATTGAATGTTATAGCAACTAGAAATTTGGAGAATCGATTAGACATAAAAAAATAAAAATAAAAAATTAATAGTAGTTCCACTGGAGGTGTCCATAGAACTATTTCTTTAGGCACCTGGGCACAACCAAGGTATTATTTAACTCTCATTACATTCAACTTCCATAGTTCATCTTATATGCACAACTATAAGTTTATCAAATGTTCATGTGTATTATAAAAATCGAAGTTGAATCTCACTATATCGAGTTATTATGATACAAGTGTCTTAATCAATGTCATATCAAGTATCACTCATTAAGTGTGACATTATTACAGAGAGAGACTTAATACTTGCCACCCATGCATATTAGAGCGAACACTTTGGAAGAAAGTAAAGGGACACTTGAAAAGCATATAAAACAAAGAGGACACATAGGAAGTCCTTCCCTAAAGATATAAGAGCAAAACATGTGCATGAGGATGGGGTAGCATCCAAATGATGAAAAAATAGGCTATGGGAAAATAATGTGGTTGTGAGTATGATTCTATAAATATTTTAGTGAAAGAGGGATGTGGGATTGACCACAAGTCCTTGGAACAAGGTGAGTGACGCACCAGTGAGGTGCACGTGGAGAGTCAAGGCCACTTGGAAAGCATGTAAAATGAAGATGACATATAGGAAATCCTTCCCTAAAGCTATAAGAACAAAGCTTGTGCATAAGGATGGGGGGAGCATGCAAATGATGAAAAATTAGGCCAGGGGGGCATAGTGAGGTTGTGATTGTTCTTCTAGAATTTTTTTAGTGAAAGAGGGGTGTGGGATTGACCACAAGTCCTTAGAACAAGGTGAGTGACTTGCTAGTGAGGTGCATGTGGAGGATATAGGGCCTTACACAAGGGTACCTTGGAAATTTGTGGAGTATGTTGGTGATGAGGAAAGTGATAGCACTACATGCATTTCTTATGGAGAAGATGGTTTGCAAGATCGAAATCTAAGATCATTGTCAACAAATTACAAAACAATATGTTCAATGTCACATGTTTATACCATTTTTTGTTTCTTCAATGTCAACATAAAAGGTTAAATTGGATGTTTAATAACGATATCGTGGTAATAAACTATAGTATTAAAAGGAGGGTAAAGTCATAACATTAAGTGGTTACTTAATGATTCTCTGGATGAGGGAATTCAAGACTCTACAACCATCTCCTTCAATGAGTCTCTCACTCAACCATTGATACCATAGCAATAGGAGAGTGTGTGACATAAGTTAGGCACACAGAGTGTAGTTCATGCACATGATAGTAAGCATTCATGGTGAGTACTACAAACTCACATGGAAATGGTTGTTTGTGATGGAAAAAGGGCTCTAAGAGAAGCTTAAGGGTGTGAAGAGTTTAGATACACAAGAGGTCAGGCACTCAAGTTCAAGTGCATGGAGAAAAAGTGCATCAATGATCAATGTATAGGAGATGGCGAGTGTGACAAGTTTGCATGACAAAGTCAATGTGCTAACAAAATCAAAGAGAAAGGGAGGATGGTGGAACTATATACACAAATCCAAAGATCAAAGGAAGCCAAAAGGATGCCGAGAAAGCTTAAGTGATAGAACAAACAATAAGAGTTGTGAAAAGAAAATGAAGAATTAAAGAAAGTAAAAAATCAAGCAACTAAAAAATCGTTTTATGTTATTAGATAATAATAATAATAATAATCAATTTTTAAGGTCACGGCCAAGCCAGCACACCAAATTGGTGTATGAGACCCCCTTGTTTATGGGACAAGGGACCCCCCTCCGCCCAGCAATTTGACTGGTAAAGTCTACGAAGGTATACATACCCTACCCCCCTCTGGATTTGAACCTGTGACCTCTTAAGAGGAAACACATGTTCTTAACCATTAGGCCCACTCAAACTGTATATAATCATAAAACTCTATTGAATACCAAAATATTAAATTAATGAAAATAAATAAACACATTCTCCTCCTATTACAATTTGGTTTAATTTATTTTCTAGTGTCATACATAAGTTTTAAGTTTTAGCAAACATATTACACACAATTATCAAAATCTACAAAATACAAAATTTATAAGAATCAAACCCATCACATTTCCCAAGTATGTTATCATTGATAACAGATTGCACCTTATGAATTATTGCATCTATTGCACATTATTCTTTCATACATTATTGTTCTATTATGGGAACTACTACTAAGTATCCATTAAAAACAAAGGAAAAAAAGTAGAAAACTCCAAAATACATGCCCACGAGGGATGTGACATCCTTAGGGTACAAAATAAAGAAAGTGTGTGTTTTGGGTCCACACATATTAAAGAATGTAGTACCTAAGCTTTGAGATGTCTGTCTTTGTAAAAGACATAAGCCAAAAATTATCAAATATCAACACATAAAGTGTTTCATCCGTATGTTATTCGAGTACCTTATTGGCCAAGGGGGTTTAACTGGTTGGTTGGGGTTTCACTCGTTGGTCGGGGCGTTTGAATGAGTGGTCTAGAAGGGTAGGTAGTAATTTACTTCATGAAATATCAACATCACTATAATCATTAACTTAAATTAAATGTGATGTTAATTATGTGATATGGCATTCTACCTTTTAATAAATGATAAATGTTTTACCGGGAGTATTTTATCACTTTTGTTATATTATTAGATTAAAAACTTTAAAGTTATACATTCATTAATATAATTAATAAAAAAATATAATTGTTTTAAAATTATTGTTTTGATTATTATATTTTTAAATGTATGATATAATTTTCTTAAAATTATTGTTTTGATTATTATATTTTTATGTATGTTTGTGTTAGAGATAGAATCGCTTAACAATAAAATTAAAACAAATTTAAATGAATATAAAAATAAAACATTGAAGAATACATATAAGAGAGACATTATATACATGATCATTCTATATGAGTTACATTTAAGAAAAAACAAAGAGTGTTGTTGCAACTTTCTATTCACTTTTTCATAGTTCTTTCTCTCAAACACAATACTCTCTCATTATATTAATTTCACCATTACAATATAATATATAGGATCTCACCGCATCCAAAGTCCCTAATTCATTAACTTGGATTAAATTAAAATCTTAATTTCTTAACTAGAATTAGAAAACCATGCACCAGAAAACCGTGTGCCTAAACCAAAATTGAATGCTAAAAACCATCCAAAAAAAATTGTTTGGGGGTTTCGCCTCCCCTGTAACGCCCCGTTGTGCCCGATGCAACTTAATAACGCATGGGGCTAATCGTGCAAAGAATATACCCAACAAACCCCACCATGCATGAAAAATTTTAGGGGCTAAATTTCTCCCATGGGCTAATTTTCCATGTTTTTTCCAAAAAAAAATATTTGCCAATTTCCATTTTTTCTACAAAAAAATTATTTGTCAATTTCCATTTTTTCTAAAAATGATTCTCTCAAATTCTATAAAATGAAATTATTTTACCTTAAAAATAGTCCAAATTTTATAGAAACTATATAAAATCCTTAGAAATTTGAATATTTTTACAAAAATATCATTAAACATTTTAGAGTTTGCATATTAAGGACTAGTAAAATTCACCAAGGTTTATACATTATGAGATAAATTTCCATCATTAAAATTATCCCTGCCACCAAGGACTAGGATCCAAACGCTGATGAAACAAGACCTCTAAATCAAAAAGATAATCAAGCTCCACAACCAAGAGTTTGAGAGAAAAATATAATTTTATACCTGATCTTCTTCGTTGAATTTAGAATACATTATCTTTCCATTTTAATAATCTTCCCTTACATACACACCAAATTGATTACATCATTGATATGTTTGTTAGGTTGTGGTCTAACTATAATTTGAAGGTATTGTTGTGAAGAAAACTTTGGTTCAAATCTCATTGGGATTACCTTCACCCACCCTTCACCATATGCAGCGGATCATTGAATGTGGCATTAGTATTACCTCTGAGATTATATATTATCCTAATTAAAAAAATTCCAAAGAAAACTCACAGGGAAACCCAAAAAATGTTTCCCCACATTCATGGATGGTATCCCTAGTAATTCGTTGGCATAGACTAGTGTGCTCTGCCCAAGAAGATTCAAATTGAGCCCTTACTGAAATGGAACTCACCAAATGCCTTTTTTTGAAAGCTTGCAATGAAACCCAAAGATGTTTCCCCGCATTCATAGATCACATCCGTAGTAAACTCGTTGACATAGACTAATGTGTCTCACCTAAAGGGATGCAAATCAAGTACCTATCAACATGAAACTAGCCAAACACCTGCCAATATCAACGACAAACAATAGAACTAACCCCTTAAGCTATATTGTATAATTAATTGTGTTTTGGCAAAACCTCTGAATCAATACAACATGACTTAGTTTCAACATATATTTTTTATCTATTGCATTATTGGTTCTGGACTAGATTACAACAAATGCCTATATTTAACATTTTGTTCTTCTATGCAATTTGATAAACACAATGCATGTATTTCTTTAATCAGTATACCAAGTTTTTAATATCAAAAACATCACACAACTTTCTATAATGACAAGAGAGTGCTTTTAACATCCAACCTACTTACCACTTTTGCATGCATCTTAGTATACCAAAGTTTTTATTATCAAAGACATGACACAAATTTGCATATATCTTAGTATACCAAGTTTTTATTATCAAAGACATGACACAAATTTCTATAATAACAAGGAGGTGCTTTTAACATCCAACCTACTCACCACTTTTGCATGTATTACTTAGTATACCAAGTTTTTATTATCAAAGACATGACACAAATTTCTATAATAGCGAGAGAGTGCTTTTAACATCCAACCTATTCACTACTTTAAATTTTATTTATTTATACAAATTTCTATAATGACAAGAGATTGCTTTTAACATCCAACATACTCACTACTTTCAATCACCAAATTTCTATAATAGCAAGAGAGTGCTTTTAACATCCAACCTACTCACTACTTTCAATTTTATTTATTTATACAAATTTCTATAATGACAAGAGATTGCTTTTAACATCCAACCTACTCACTACTTTCAATCACCTCACTACTTTCAATTTTATTTATTTGTGCCTCTACAATGGTTGAATGCATACCTAAGATTACCAACATCTACTTGTTATTTTCAATTTTATTTATTTGTGCCTTTAGAGTGGTTGAATGCATATTTAAAATTACCAACATATCATAAATGGAATTTATACTTAAATGAAAATGATAATGGCTCTTCTTTACCACTCAAATTAAACTCAATTGACTTGAATTTTATCTTATTAAATATTCCAATTTCAACACAAAACTTTATTGTCTAAATCTTTTATATACTACTTCCAATGCAACAATCATTTCCTTCTAACTAATCCAAACCTTTTTCACACAAATAATCACTTCCTTCAACTTATCTCAATGGACATGAAGTTTATATCTCAATTGACATGAAGTTTAACTAGTGTTGTAATAAAAAATACTCAACTCTTAACATGTTATGGGGTTTATCCCAGTATTGTGATAAAAAGTACTTGACCGATTTACTCAAACCTTTTCTCACTGGAGTAATCACTGCCTTCCAATTTATCCAAACTGTGTCACACCCGGTATTCACTTCCTTCCACTTAAATTTGAAACGCTAAACATTGTCCAAATACCTCAACTTTGGATGTGGATCATAATAGATTATTCACTTCCTTCCACTTAACTCAATGATTTGAAACGCTAAACATTGTCCAAATACCTCAACTTTGAATGTGGATCATAATAGATTAATAAAATAACACACATTCTGTATGATTTATCCAAACTCTCTCATAATAGATTAGTAAAATAACACACATTTTCTATGATTTATCCAAACTCTCTCAACACTGAACACTCCCAAAGAGAAATTATCAAACAATCCATTCATAATTTCATAATAATTGATGAGAACAAAGTTAGCTTTTACCTTTCCTGTACACTTCTATAAAACTAGTTAGTGCTCCATTTTGATTCTATGGATTGTCTTCCCACTTGTTAGTGCTCAATGGATTGTCTTCTCACTTGTTAGTGCTCCATTTTGATTCTATGGATTGTCTTCCCCCTCTGAATCTAGCTTTTCTTTTTCCACACTTCTATAAAACTTGTTAGTACTCTTTTGATTCTATGGATTGTCTTCTTCTTCTGAATCTAGCTACTCTTTTTCCAAAATTCACATTTTCCTGCTTTATATCTCACTCACTGTTATCCTTCCTCCTCGGAATCTAGCTACTCTTTTTCCAAATCTCACTCATTGTTATCCTAATTACTCTTTTTCCAAATCTCACTCTCACTGTTATCCTTCCTCCTCTGAATCTAGCTACTCTTTTATCAAAATTCACATTTTCATGCTTTATATCTCACTCTCACTGTTATCCTTCCTCTGAATCTAGCTACTCTTTTTCCAAAATTCACATTTTCCTGCTTTATATCTCACTCTCACTGTCATCCTTCCTCTGAATCTAGCTACTCTTTTTCCAAAATTCACATTTTTCATGCTTTATATCTCACTCTCACTGTTATCCTTCTCTCACTGTTATCCTTCCTTCTCTACTTCACCTCCTCTAAATATACCTCTATATCCCCTTCTCTACTCACCCTCTAAATCTACCACTATATCATCTGCAATAGTGCTTCTTTTCTCTTTTTCTAAGATTTTTCTTCCTACTCATCCACCTCTCACTGTTATCCTTCCTTCTCTGCTCCACCTCTCTAAATGTACCACTATATAATCTGCAATAGTGCTTCTTTTCTCTTTTTCTAAGATTTTTCTTCCTACTCATCCACCTCTCACTGTTATCCTTCCTTCTCTGCTCCACCTCTCTAAATGTACCACTATATAATCTGCAATAGTGCTTCTTTTCTCTTTTTCTAAGATTTTCCTTCCTACTCATCCACCCCTGTATCTTTTTCTACTGCCATATCCTTCTCACCTAACTCTGTATCTTTCTCGACTGCGATATTCTTCCTCTCACTGATTAGGTGTTTCCCTATTTTTCTAAGCCCTACCCTCGTTTTCTTTGCATATATTGAGTATATCGGTATATACTGATCATATTAACCTTTTATATCTTATAATATTGATTACTGTTTTATAAGAATTTGTTTCTGCGGGATAGACTGTATCGATGGCGTATGTCAAACAACAATCCAATAACTTTGAAGTTCTACACTGATTGGTACTTCCATATATATATATATATATATTGATTATGTTCCACTGAAAGTCTTCAACTAATCTGTTTCATTTTTCACAAACGCGTCCTATAATTAATAAATAACCCTCGTGAATAAATTAGTTCTCAACAACTGTCTTCACACTGTCTTCATCATCTGTCTTATCGCTCAAACAATTTGCGACTTGACAAACTACCATTCGAATCTCAACATACTCATCAAGCTTTCAACGGGAAACATACTCATCAAACTTTCAACGGGAAAAAGGGTAGTGATGATACGAAGATTGCTGGTCTGATATTTACCTCTTTCTTTCTGCGTTATTAAAAAGATAACTAGTTTGCAAGCGAAATTACATCCTTAATTGGTATAGAGTTCAAAAATTGCATATACCCACCCCTAACTACAGATCCAAATCCAAATTCACTTGCCAGCTACAACGCCCTCCCTGTCATATCACCAAGGCATTGAGTGCCCCGCTTTTGCAGGCCTGCTCTAGTGCTGACCTTTCCATTCACTGTTTACTTATTTCATCAGAGGTCAGTGTGCATGATAACCCAATCCTAATGAGATTGTTTGCAGGCCCGGAACAATGACAAATTCAACCAAATACCAGAATCCCAATGAAATTGTTTGCAGACATGGAACAATGACGGATTCAACCAAATCGCAGAGATAAGTTAATAACAAAGGGATTCAAGGGGATTCAGTAATCCTGCTTGCAAATTATTTTATTATAGAAACAACATAATAGAACAGAATAATTATTTTAAATAGAGGTAACGCCTTCTTGAGTCATCATCAATAATAATGATGATCGCAGGAGGTATGTGTGGGCAGGCAGCTAAGATTCCCACCGTACTGAGATTGGGCTATCATTTAACACATATTTTTCAGGGGTATGGTTGTCATGCAGAAGCCCATCTAGAAGAGCAGCAGCAGCCTTGAAATGTTGAAATGAAGGCATACATAGAATTTACTGATGGCATTCTATTGCTAATTCATTTTCAGTCCTTGCAAGAACAAAATAAGCAGATGAAAACAAAATAAGAGAACATTGCTTAACATAGAGAACAAATTACCACAACAGCTAAGATTTTGTAAAATGCCCAAGGTTTTACAAAAATGTCCATAGACAGGCGAGAAAAAATTGATATAGTAAATTATAGAGACTATTCACAAGTTATATGCTAGCTACTATAGCCTTCAGAGGCATTCAACTCTAAAGATTTTCATCTCTGATACAATGGCATGTCACAACAACATTTTTTCCCCTAAAATCCGCGACATCCGTTCAAGTCTGTGGGCAACTGGACAGTGTAGAGTGAGTAGTGTCCTTTGCCTGCTGGTCAGTTATTGGGCACTGATTAGGTTGAGATGGAGTAAAGTAGGGAGTAGATGGGGCTGTGCTGAAAGGTGTAGAAGGGCTGCAAGCATTGGAGCTGTTGTTTGAGCCCGGCTTTGTTCCTCTGCACACCCTTGAAATAGGAGGGAATCCATTCAAACGAGCAGACTCTCTGGGGAGAGGCTGAAGAGGAGGCTCATTGAATAGGGAAGCGAATGCCCTTCTCTCCATAAGTGACTGTTTTTTCTCAGTAGAAGCGTTCGCATAATAAGGCAGAATCATGGGAGGAGGCCTTGAAGGTCTCCTGGGATGACGGGAAATTGGGGGTTTATGACAGTTCTCTGAGGATGACGAGAAGGAAGGATTGGTGTCCGCTGATGAAGTGTGGCTTGTTCCAGACCCGTGATTAGCCATTTCGATGGGGAGCCCATAGGGGTCTTTTGAAGCTTTGATAGGTGTGAGAGGAGGTGTCATGGGTGGAGTCCCACACGGAGTAAGAAGAGACGGGGACGACAATGGTGTGTCAAAGGGTGTTTCAGTGTCATGTGGGGATGGGCATCCACTGGACTGGATGTTGAAAGGAGCTTCATTTTCATTTTCTTCAGAGCAAACACTGGACTGGGAGACATTGAGCTCATAAATGGGCTTGGACATGCAAAATAGCTCAGGAGAACTCGAGCCAGAGCTACAGAACGTGTGGTACTTGGGAGAGGTGAGGGTAGGAGATAGGGAAGCAGAAGTTGGCCTGGAAGGAGAGGTGGAGGATGAACGGTGTGCAGGAGAAGAAGGGATACTGCAGGAGGAGTGTGACGATGAATCTGATGGTACCTGCAACACATTCGGCTGCTGCTGCTGCTGCATTGGTGGAGTCCATGAAATGGACTTGGTAGAGATTGACCTCAAGATCTGTGGCTGCTGGATTACCCCAATTGAATAAGAAAACTGCCTTCTCAGTTGCAGCTGCTGTTGCTGCTTTGAAGATGGTGATTCTGATGTTGGCTTTGGAGATGCAGACTGCAAATTTTGAACAGGAAGAAAAGAGGCAGCAGCAGCAGACTCATTGTGCTGTTTCACGGGCTCCTCAAACTCCATATCCTCCTTGGTCTCTTCTTTGATGGTGAAAAGAAGCCTTGGATCCCCAAACACACCATGCATGAACATGTTGTCGCTGCCAATGGCCTCTGGTCCCATGGGGAATAGCTTTGCCACAAACTCTGCGTCCACAGAGGACGAAGAGTAACCCCCAAAGGACCCAACCAGTGCCGCTTCATGGGCAAAGTTGCCTCTTTCTCCATTGCACTCTGTGCCTATTCTGCATCCTCTTTTGTTCAGGATGCTGTGCCTCTTCCACACGAAGACATAGTAGAGCTCTGCTAGCAATACAAGGACAAACCCCCCAAAGACTATGCTCAGCCCAATACCCAGTGCACCTAATGCAGCCATAACCCTTTTTTTCTTCTACACAGCGCTCATGTTAAGCCTGCGGCAAACTACCCAACCATACCTTCACATTTACACTAAGAATCTCTTCGTTCACACTCATAGGCTCAGTTTACTACCATTCACCACCTTCCAATGCTATTAATGGGCATCATTTTAGTTCTATAATATCTGCTTCATATGTTTTCCTAGACCCAATTCACTTAAATCTCTTCATGAAGCAACTGCTACTCTTCATGAAGCAACTGCTATTCGAGAAACCCCGGAGACTTAAAACACACACACAAGCTCTTTCAGTTATTACCCTGCCCTTTCATGAAATACCCACAGAGCAGCACAAGCTCTTCAGTTACTACTTTGCCCTTTCCTCAAATACTCACAGAACGGCATCAACAACTGGAAGGGCACTGAGACAAGCATGTGTCAACCATGCCTTGAAAGTCCAAGTTGGTTGGTGCCGATGACGACCATCTATCCCCACTTCGAATTTTAAGATCCCCAGAGATGCCCATTTTGCTGAAATTTGCAGGAAGTAAGCTTTAAGTATCCGTTGGAGTATTCAAAGAGAATCAGAAAACAGCAAAACAAAACCCATAAGAAGCCAAGACAGAGCTATCCAACAAACGGACGGTTAAAAGAGACAAAGACTTCAAAGATTAAGAGATGGTGAGACCATTATAATCATAGGACCAGACAAGCAACTTAACATCAATGAGACCTCAAAGACCTTACAGTACCACCATTCTGACGGCCATCGTAACAAGCTGCAAAACCTTAACCTTCTACTAGGTAATTAAATGAAAAATACCAACCAGTCAGGTCCTCGGCGCTGCCAGGCTCTGCTGGTTTCCAAGCTTCACAATCCCGCGCGTAAATATATCACTGTGGAAACGCGGAAAAAGTTAGACAGGGAAATCACAGCGCAGAAGATATTCACACGCCCCAAAAATTGAATGACACACGCGCAGTTGCTTTGGAAACCGTACTCACTGCTCTCAAAGACATTGAAGCCGGAAGCCACAATATATAAATCATATTTTACTGAGAAGTTTGGTGTTTCATATACACAATATATAAATCATATTTTACTGAGAAGTTTGGTGTTTTGGATTTTAAAAAATGTATATACATAGTAGAATCACTGCCAGAGGTTTGGTGCTCTGCGCCCATACAGCTTTTGTCCATATATGTATATTGTATATATAATGTATATATAAAGATTGCACCGCTGGTTTAAAAATCGATGCGCCAGGTTGTCATGCTGTGAGATGTTGATTACCCAATAACGAGGGAAGAATTAATTATGACCGTTTCATGGACGGCCATCGTCGCTGCAGGCTCACTGTCTCAACGCCGGCGCACGGTCTCTTCTTCTGGACCATTCAACGTTGCATTGTTGTTATTTTCGAGTTGAATAATCAGTAAACTATGTATTATCATTGGTCTGAGTGGGTTTAATGGTTAAGAACATGTGTTTCCTCTTAAGAGGTTACAGGTTCAAATCCAGAGGGAGGTAGGGTATGTATACCTTCGTAGACTTTACCAGTCAAATTGCTGGGCGAAGGGGGGTCCCTTGTCCCATAAACAAGGAGTCTCATACACCAATTTGGTGTGTTGGCTTGGCCGTGACCTTAAAAATAGATTATTATATTATTATTATTTTAAGCTCACTTAATAAGTAGAAATTCTTTATTTAAAAAAAAATTGGTAAAATATGTGTCTAAAGTTTAGATCTATATTGACAGGAATTTTGAGTAAAAAAATTTTGTAGACTTTACCAGTCAAATCGCTGGGCGAAGGGGGGTCCCTTGTCCCATAAACAAGGAGTCTCATACACCAATTTGGTGTGCTGGCTTGGCCGTGACCTTAAAAATAGATTATTATATTATTATTATTTTAAGCTCAGTTAATAGGTGGAAATTCTTTATTTAAAAAAAAATTGGTAAAATATGTGTCTAAAGTTTAGATCTATATTGATAGGAATTTTGAGTAAAAAATTTAGCTTTTAAAGTTCTGAAATCTTTTTAAGCTGATTCAAATTATTGGAATTTAAAACAATGAATGAATAAAAATCTTTTATTCATTAATTTTTTAATTTATGTGTGTTTCATTACAATTACAATGATTTGATTTATTTAGAAATCGTTTATAAATTAGAATATGTGTTTTTTCTTAAAAATTACAAGTTCAAATCTAAAGAAAGTAGGGTATGTATATTTTTATAAACTTTTATGAATTCAGTTTTTCTATTTTTTTTAAAACAAATCCATTAATTTTATCAAACATAAATTTTGAAAAATAACGATATGTAATAATGAAAAGTTAACATTAGTTAGATATAAAACTCTTTAATCTGAAATTATTGGATTTATAATTTGAATGATTGATTTCTCTTGATAAAAAATAAATTAAATACTTAGTTAAAAAACTAAATACTCAGTTCAAACAAAATACAAGTTTTCAAATTTCAAACATTTAGAAAAAGTTATTGATAATAAAAGCGTAAATCTCTTAATCTAAAACGATTGGATTTACTATGATAAACCAACCAATCAATTTTGATTTACATGATTGATGTGCACCTATATTCTTGCAAAAGCAATCACAATATTTCATCAAACAATGTGATAAAATAATTAGTGAAATCTACAAATCTCCACCTATTAACATCAACATCAATCAAATAAAGAGTGAAAAACAAATGTGTAAAAAAGAAAAACAAATGTACCCATGGAACATTACTAAATGAGTTATTTAGCTCTTTAATTTGAAACAATTAGCTTTACTAGGAGCAAATATCATTCCTTGTGAAATGTTAACATTAATTAAACAAAAAACCAACGGTCAAAAATAGTGGAGAGTAAAATGTTATTATTAACGGAATATTAATATTAATGAAATATAGAGTGAAACACAAATGTGTAAAAAATAAATGATATTTTTAACATTACTAATTAAAATAATCAAACTAGCAAAAAATAGTGGAGAGTAAAATGTCATTATTAATAGAATATCAAACATTAATAAAATAAAGAGTCAAACATTTAAAGTGAAACATAAATGTGTTAAAAAATAGTGGATAGTAAAATATCATTATTAATGGAATATCAACATTAATAAAATAAAGAGTGAAACATAAATGTGTAAAAAAAAAAAAAATACGTTAATCTCATTATTAATCGAAATAACATTAATGAAACAAATAGCAAATAAAGAACACTCACAAAAAGAATGATTAGCAAATGTCATTACTAATGGGATCTCAACTAATCCTAAGCTCAAATTAAAGATAGAATAATAGAGATTTATAATCAATCAAATAAAAAATGATACCTCCTTATGAGCGAAAATGGTATGGAGCTCATGACTTTATGGGGATATGATATCAATGTTAGTGAAAGTGTCAAATTGCACTTGATAATATGTAAATGTGTTTAACGCACATTGGTTGTAAGTTTTAATGGAGGTCAGTTTTCGAGCTCCCCTTTTTTCGTTTAGCATTAGCATGGGTAGTGGACATGTTGGAGGCCTAGAGGTTTTTATGGAGGTGGGTCAACTATAAGTTAATTGGGGTGTGTTTTCGAGGAGGTTCTCAGTGGCTATGTAGGTGTTAGTTTCCTTCCTGTTTGGTGGTTTTATTGACACTGTTCGTTTTCTTAGTCGGCTCAACTCACCTTCCTTTCAGGAGACAACTCTGGATTAGATAGGGTCCTTTAATAATTGTCTTAACTATTCTTTATGTCATTACACTGCATCAATCCTCAGGTCCTGTCTATCTGCCATGATACGACGTTTGTAATGAGGTGGCAGGTTTTTGAAGGTTGGTGAGATTTTTTGAATGGCTTGTGAGGTTAGCGCACTCTTGGGTGTGACTGATGAGGGGGTTTGGGAGCGGGAGGGACTATTCACCTCGGTGGATGAGCTCTGCAGAACTAAATGCAGTGGGTGTGATATTTATGAACACTTTACTCCACCAGTGGACACCTCACCAAACTTCACCTTACAACAAAACTCTGGGTTGAATACTTCGTCGCGTCATTGTGGAAGTCGTGAACAATTACAGAGTCAGTCTGCAACTAACTTGGGGTGTGAGGAACCTGCTAGCTTCACTGTTGGGAGTAGAGGACAAGGTTTAGGACCACCGGTTGTGGGGTCTAAGGTTGAGTTGAAGTGCTCGCAGGTTGGAATACAGGCATAGTCTACACAGAGGAGCAGTCTTCATTTTAAGGAAGGTTTTCATAAGAGGAGTGCTCGAGTGTGGAAGCCAAAAAAGATGAAGCATCAACTGATAATGGGTGTGGATGTTGGGTTAGAGGAGCCCTCCCAACTATCACTCTATGCACTGGTAGGGAGGTTCGCGTATAGGTATCAGTGCAAAATGCCCCTCCAAGAGTGGATGCAGAGAACGTGGGTTCCGCTTATAGGATATGTGCCAAAGTTATTGACCCTCCCACGCAGATGGTTTGGTTTAGTGTTTAAAAACCCTGAGGACTCTACGTTTATCCTGGGTAGATTTTGGGATTTTGAGGGAGGGAAAATAATGTTGAAGAGATGGTGCATTCATTTCGACCCTTCTACGAAATATTTCAGCTTCCGCCACGTCTGGGTTTTACTACCTGGCCTTCCTCTCCAACTGTGGAACACAAAAGCTTTGGAGGCGATTGGAAATATGTTGGGACGTTTCATCAGGGTTGATGAAGTTGTATTGCACTCAAAGGATAAGAGAATGGTTGCGGTCCTGGTTAAGCTGGATATCCATGCGGGTCAACTGGAAACGCTTGATATAGATTGGTGGGGCCACTTAACTGTCCAGAGACTGGACTACCTGGGAATACCTTTTCATTGTTCACTTTGCATACGGACTGGTCACCTGCGTAAGGATTGCCAGAAAGCGGTCGGGGTATCGAACTCGGAGGACTCCATGGAAGATTTATCAAAATAACTGTATATGAGCGAAGCGGACTCGCAAGGGATGGGTGAACTTGCAGCTGGGAGCGTCGAAGATAGTCTCGGTACTACAATCGACACCTTCATAGGTAAGCTCAAGACCCATTGTCCCGCTCTGTATTTTTCTTTATCTTCATGGGAACGTGATCTATTGGACAATAGTTTCCCGCCAGACTCGACCTCCACTCCTAAACTAGACCCGGGAACATCGGTTTTTATTGATCCTATTGGATCGGCCCCTGAAGTTGCTAGGTCTGACCATGTCCCTGTGATTGATAATACAAAAGTGACTCTGCCTGTAGAACCTTCTCCCCTGACTACTGTGGAAAGGCCCAGTTTGGAATCGTAGACTTTTAGTCCTCTAATTGGTGAACACACATTGGATAATGTGATTAATACACTGCTTCCGTCCTATATGGAGGCTACTAGCCCCATACCCATCCCGACTTACCTGGGAAAGGAAGTCATCCACCGAGTGGAGGAAAGTGGAGTCGTAGGGGCGACTATAAGTTTAGGGGAAGGATCGGGGAAGGACTTAGCTTGGGCGTGGGGACTGAGGCTAGAGATCTCTCCTATTAAAGCCAGGAGTGCCGGCAAGAAGCTGGGGACTAATCTTACATTTTATGCACATCATTTAACTTCAAACCATGAACAGGAGGCACTTAGAGGCATGAAAGCCCTAGCAAGGGCCAAGTCATGATCCTTCTCTCTCTGAATATTAGAGGGGTAGGAGGACCCCTAAAATTGGCCTCTATGTGAAGAATTCTTTCCAAAACTATTCCGGATATTATTTTTCTCCAAGAGACCCTGGTTGTTGAGGATAAGGCTACACATTTCATGAATGCTTTATGTCCTAATTGGATGATCTTTGTTGTCAATTTAGTAGGGAAGTCTGGTGGACTGTTGGTCTCATGGGATCCAAATGTTTTCGATTTAAAGCCTTTCTTAAGTTGTGGTGGCATTTTATTGATAGGTTATCGTTTATCTGATAAAAGAAGGATTATTTTTTTAAATGTATATGGTATGTGCATTGAGCACAAACAATTCTGGGAAAAGGTGGATGCAAAGGGCCTGTTAGCTCACAGTGAACTAATCATGGCAAGGGATTTGAACTTTACAACTAGTACTGAAGAGGTTTGGGGTGCTTCGGCATTACCAGATCCACTGGCGTCTTTTTTCAAAGAACTCTTCATTAAAAACCATCTTATTGATATACATCGTGCGGAGGTGGTACTGACGTGGTGAAATGGCAGAAGTGGTGTGGACGAAATTCAAAAAAGATTAGATAGAGTATATGCCTTAGATGATACCCTTCATTCGTCAGCTAGATATAGGACATGGGTGGATTATCCTTATATATCTGATCGTGCTCCAGTATTGTTCCAACTGGACATGAGCTACTTGTCAATTGCTCATCAGTTCAAATTCAATCCAGCATGGTTACATAAAGAGTCATTTGCAGCTCTGGTTTGGGAGGTGTGGATCTCACATCAGGCACAAGTGGAAGAGGGAGCTCAAAGGAGACTCGTGGGGAAGCTAAGATTGCTAAAGGCCCGAGTAAAGGCCTAGACAATTGAAAGGAAATTGCAGGAACAACAAGCATTTGAAAATATTGAAAAGGAGCTAGTTGTTCTCTACAAGAAAAATATACAGGGTGTTCTCAGTTTTTAATTTGACCCATGACTGAAATCTCTTGAGGTTGATCGTAAAAATTACTACTTGCAAATGAGGAACGGTGGCGACAAAAAAACAGGGCTATTTGAATAGAATGTGGGGACAAAAATAAAAAGTTTTTCCATCATTTTTCTAGCCACAAAAGAAATAAAAAACATATATGGGAAATAAAGGATGAATCTGGCTAGGTACGTTATGGACAGGAGGCTATAAAGGAAGAAGCTCGGAGATATTTCAGTTCTTTCTATCAAGACACTGGGAAAAACTCCATTGAGGAGCAGATAGAGATGGTAAGACTCTTTCCAAGAATTGTATCCAAAGAAGATGTACAAACTCTTGAGAATCCTTGCACCAATGAGGAACTACTAGAGGTCTTAAAGGGATTCACTAAGGACAAGAGTCCAGGACCTAACAGGTGGACTATTGAGTTCTTTTTACACTTATTCGAGCTGGATGGGAAGGATTTGCTTGAGGCAGTTGAGGAAACCAAGAATAGTGGAGAGGTTATCATATCCTTGAATTCGACCTTTATAGCTCTTATTTCAAAAGTCAATTGTCCTACATCTTTCGGATATTTACATCTGATTGCTTTGTGTAACCTTTGTTATAAGATCATAGCAAAAATCACTGCAAGAAGGATCAAACCAATTTTGTCCCGTTCATTGTCTGAGGAACAACTGGTATTCCTAAAAGGGAGGCAGATTCTAGATGCTATAGGAACTGCATAGGAATGTCTACACAATATAAAAGCAAAGAAACTTTAGGCTATTATTCTAAAGTTTGACTTAAAGAAAGCTTAAGATTGTATAAGATGGGATTTTCTTTGCTTAACACTTCTCCAGTGCGGATTTGGTTTTCCTATGACAAAGTGGATCATGGGCTGTGTCTCAACAACAACTTTCTCCATTTTGATTAATGGAGAATCTATTGTATTCTTCCATAGTGGAAGAGGTCTAAGACAGGGGTGCCCTTTGTCTCCCCTGTTATTTATTATTGTGATGGAAGGGTTGAGCCTGTCACTAAAAAGAGGTCAAGTTGAAGGAAAATTGACAGGGATAAAGGTTTCAAGATTAATAAGGATCTTGCATCTCCTTTTCGTAGATAATATTCTCATTATATCAAAAGCATCTCTAGATGAATGGCAGGATATTAATAAGATTTTGACTGTTTTTTGTGGTGCTACAGAGTTGTTGATCAATGTCCAAAAATCCTCTTTTCTCCATTTTGGATTACAACAAAATATTCTTGATAATCTAAAAGAATCCTTCCATTATAATTGTAATGAACTAACAGATGGTTTCAGGTATCTTGGTTACTTCTTGAAACTAGACAGCTATAAGGTGGAGGATTGGCAATGGCTCATTGCAAAATTCGAGAAGAGAATAAACCATGGCTTTCCATTGGAGGTCGCTATGTACTAATTAAGGTTGTTCTAGAGAGCCATCCAATGTACTGGATGGCGATGGCTCATATCCCATCTTCAGTGATTAATAAGATCCTCCAAGTGGTCTTCTCTTTCCTATGGTTTGGAAGCAATCAGAAGAAGAGCTATCACTTGTGTAGTTGGAAGATCTAGCAAGACCAAAAATTTTTGGGGGTTGGGGTATGAGAAACATCTACCGTTTCTATAGAGCCTTGACGACTAATACTCTATGGAGGGTTTTGATGAAAAAGGGCTTATGGTATCTGTAATGTTCCTGACTTGGCTAGTCTAGGAAACGATGCTAATGTGTGTGTAGGATCAAAGGTTTACAACATATAAATGATCATACAAATAATAAACACGACAAAGGATTGCAAAGTTTGTATTATGATATCCCTGTGGATTACAAAATGGTCGAATGCGGCTGAATAAACTGACAATACTCAACTATATCAACAGACAAAGGATCTTAGCCGGAATACAAATAAGCAACTGTAGCTGAATAAAATAACAACACTCGGCTAGATCAAAAGACAAAAGGATCTTAGCCGGAATACAAATAAGCAACTAAAAGATAATACCCGAAATATGGGAGCACTACGGAATCAATGAAGAATGATGGAAGACCTGGATGATATTCCCGGTGACTAGGGTGTGTCTTTCAACACCGAAATCAGCCAACTGGTATCTTCCTCCTGGAATACACTGAACTATCTCTCCTGAGATGTGCCTCTTCTCCTTAATGACAAGTCAGAATCTGCATAATGATAAATTAGGTTGTTGACCCTTGCTTTATAGCTTTCCAAAACCCTAAATCATGCTGAAACCCTAATTCATTGTTGACTTCCAAAACCCTAAATCATTGTTGAAACCCTAATTCATTGTTGACTTCTATTTTTAGCTCATAATGACTTAAAAGCGCTTTTAACCCTTTTTATCTCAATGTCACTTTCCAAATATAACACCTGTGACTAGAGTGACCTCTAGTAACCCTGTTTACCCCTCTTTGGCCCTGGCTATAGTCTAACGGGGCGGTTTAGACCATTAAGCCTCCTCTTTGGAGCTCCTATTTGGAAAGGGACATTACAGTCCTCCCTTCCCGAAATTGCTTGTCCTCAAGCAATACCGGTCCAGGGTGTTGCAACACCTGCTCTCTCTCCCAAGTAGCGTCCTCTACTGGAAGCCCTCTCCATCTGATCAAACACTCTCAGATGACCCTGCTCCTCAGTTTCTGCTCCCAGAACTCCAAAACCTCCTCCAGAACTAACTCCAAATTTCCCTCCTCATCCAGCGGGGGAAGCTCCTCTGATGTGCTAATGAATTGTCCCATTGCCTTTTTTAGGCAAGACACGTGGAACATGTTATGAATCTTGCTCCCCTCTGTAAGCTCTAGCTCGTAAGCAACCTTGCCTACTCGGCGCATGATCCTGTAAGGGCCATAAAATCTGGTCTTGAGCTTCTCAGCCCCACTCTTCTTCATAGATGACTGTCTGTAGGGTTGGAGTCTCAAGAAAACCAAATCTCCAACCTCAAAGTTGCGCTCTATCATGTTCCTGTAAGCACTTATCTTATGTCGGTTTTGCGTCGTCTACAGGTTTTCTTTCAAAAACTTGAGAATCTCCTGACTCTCTATGATCCAATCCTTGGCCTTGGGAGCTCTGCTCTCCCCGAAGACCAAGTCTACCAAAGTGGGAGCATCATATCCATATAATTCTCGGAAGGGTGTCATACCAATGGACATGTGGAAGGTGGTGTTGTAGAAATGTTCTCCTAAATGTAACCACTTTACCCACGTTCTCTGTTGTCCTCCTACATAGTTCCTCAAATACCCTTCAACCCACTTGTTGACAATATCGGTTGTCCCATCTGTCTGAGGGTGATAGCTGGTTCTAGGTGTCAACTCTGTCCCCACCAACCGAAACAACTCTCTCCAAAATGTCTGTATGAACCGACTATCCCTGTCACTGACGATGTTCTTCGACAACCCATGAAGTCTGAAGAACTCCCTGAAGAAAAGATCGGCTAGTTGAACTGCACTGTAATCTGTCGGTATGGCGTCGAAGTGAGCAAACTTGGTCAATCTGTCGACCACTACATAGATACAGTCCTTATCCTGGACCTTGGGTAGACCTGTGATGAAGTCCATAGATATACTCTCCCATTACTGTTATGGAATGGGGAGTGGTTGAAGTAGCCCTGCTGGAAGAGCATGCTTTGACTTGTTCCGTTGGCAAGTCACACACTCATTGACGTGTCTCATAACGTCTTGTTTGAGGCCCTTCCATGAGAACCTCTCTTTGATCTGTTTGTAGGTTTTGAAAAAACCCTTATGGCCTGCTAGAGGTGAATCGTGAACTGCGGTGAGGATCTTTTTCTTAAGCCCTTAATCTGGCACCAAGTAGACTCTATCCTTGTAAAATATGACATCGGCAATGACCCTATACCGGTCATCCTGTATCTTCCCATCCATCACCTCACAAGCGAACTTGTTCTTGGAATATTCCACTAACAAGTGGGATTTTCAATCTGCTGAAATCTCCATCAAAGAACATGTCGCAGGTCTCCTCGATAGTGCATCAGCCACAATGTTCTTCTTCCCCTTGACATACTCTATGTCAAATTTGAATGCATGTACCTTCGTCACCCATTTCTGTTGGCGCTCACTGAGGTCCTTCTACTCAAGGAAATACTTCAAATTGTTGTGATCGGTCTTGACCACGAATTTGTTGCCCACCAAATATTGTTTGAACTTGGTCAAGGCATGCATGATTGCCAACATTTGCTTGTCATAAATGGAGTACAACCTCTCAGGTTGACTAAGCTATGTCTCTCGAATACAATGGGGTGTCCTCCCTGCATCAAAACTGCACTGATCCCTTCGCTGGATGCATCACACTCTAGTATAAATGGCAAGGTGAAGTCTAGTAGTTCCAACACTGGACAAGTGCCCATGACTTCCTTCATGTGATCAAAGGCTTCCTGTGATTTATTGATCCATATGAAGGCCCCATGCTTGGTAAGATCTATCAGCGGTGCTCCAAGATAAGAAAAACCCCGGACGAACCGCCTGTAATAGCAACACAACCCGAAGAAGCTCCTCAATTATGTCATGTTCTTGGGCGTCGGCCAATCCAGAATCGCCCTGATCTTTTCTTGGTGCACCTGTACCCCATGTGCACTAATGATGTGGCCTAAGTAAAGCATCTATGTCATACCGAACTCACACTTGGACTCTTTGGCATATAATGATTGTGCCTCCATGATGCTCAATACCTCATCCAGGTGCCTCATATGCTCTTACCATGACCGGCTATAGATCAAGATGTCGTCGAAGAAAACCAAGACTGATTTCCTTAACTGATCCCTGAATATATGGTTCATGCAAGACTGGAATGTAGCAGGTGCATTGGTTATCCCAAATGGCATAACCAGGAACTCAAAGTGTCCAAAATGACATCGAAATGTCGTCTTCTCTATGTCCTGCTCTCGGATGCTGATCTGATGATATCCAGAGCGTAGATCAWTTTTTGAGAAGAAAACTGCCCCATGCAGTTCATCCATCAACTCATCAATGCATGGGATAGGGTACCGGTTCTTAAAAGTTTTCTTGTTTAAGGCTTGGTAATCAATGCACATCCTCATGGTGCCATCCTTCTTCAGAACTAAGACAACTGAAGAAGTAAATGGGTTGTTGCTCGGTCTGATGTGTCCCATCGCCAACAATTCCTTGATTGTCTTCTCTATCTCATCCTTGAACCTCCTAGGATGACGACAGGGGGGGTGATCATAGGTTTTCCCCCCTCCTCCAACTCAATGGTGTGCTCAAACCCCTTGTCAAGTGGTCTCCCGGGTGGAATTGCCTCAAAGACCTACTAATGTCATCCCAATAAATTCTTGATCTCTGTATGGTATTGTTGTAGACCTTTCGAATCCTTCTGAGTAGTGATCAAGCATTTTGCGGCATATGCTACCTCCCCATGTCTAAATATCCTCTCCATCCTCTTTGCTGAAACTGTCCTAGGTGCTCCCGTCGACATACCTCTTAGAACAACCTTCTTCCCATCCTGATCTCTAAATCCCATTTCCAAGGTTTGGTAGTTGGTAGTGATTTTTCCCAAGGTAATCATCCACTGAACTCCTAACACCACATCTTTGTCCGATAGATCAACCACATAAAATGTGTCTCTCACTGTGTAGTTGTTTAACTTCATCTCTAAGTTTGGAACTCTATCTAGACACTGCACTGTGTGGTCATTCGCTACCGCAACATCAAACCCCTCAAACTCCTCTGTCTGAAGTGCCTGTCTCGATACTAGTGAAGCGTCAATGAAGTTGTGGGTGGCCCCACCATCTATCAAGGTGATTGCCCATTTCCCCTGAATAATCCCTCTGATACAGAGGGTATCATACCTGGGAACACCATAAAGGGTCGCTATGACACCTCCCTTTGCTGGTTTCCTCCTGTTAGCCTGTTCTGGCGGTTGTGGGACTACTGGAGTATGGGCTCCTACTGGTGTCAGTGGTCTATGGGGTGGCTCCTCCTCTGCTGGTGCTGACTCCTCTTTTGAACTAGTGGATCCACTGTCCTACTCCTCCTCCTCACTGTCCACGTTGTCTGTTGCTACCTCAATATAATGAATCTCTCCCTTGCCCATACACCTATGGCCTGGGACCCAAGGATCTCTGCAACTGAAGCTAAGCTTCTTCCTCATAAGCTCTCACCTAGTCTCATCATCCAACTTCTCCTTACCCTTCCATTCTCTCTAGAATGGCTTCATGTCTCGATCCCTCTGGGGCACAAATGGTTTGGAGAAAGTTTTATTCTTTGGCACTGAGTCTGCCATATCTCGAGTGCGAAGGATGGCATCCTGCAAAGTGGGAGGAATGTATGCCTTCACCCATTCTCTCAAAGGCTCTGTGAGTCCTTCTGTGAATAACATGATCAGCCTGAGCTTTGATATATCTGTCACTGCCATGGCTACCCATTGAAACTCTGTGATGAACGCCTATGTTGTGCTAGTTTGTCTCAACTGGGCTAGATCCCTAAAGTGTATCTCGAGATCCTTCCTGTCAAACCTGTCCATGATCCTATCTGTAAACTCCCTATAGGAGGTGATGCAACTATGACCCAATGTCACCAGTCCATGATACCACCACTCATGTGCCTCACCCTCCAAGTGTAAGGTCACAGAACTGATGGCCTCTGTCTCGATCATCTGGTTGAGCTTGTAATGCGTGTCTAGCTTTTGTACCCAAGCTTTGGCGGTGTATTTGGACAATCCATCGAAAGAAGGGCTGGTGAGTTTTCCAACTTTTCGGATGAAATCGAGGTTATGCCCCTGCTGTTGTTGTGGTCCTCCCCTTTGCGGCTCTCTGGGGCGATTCCTAAGTCAGAGTCCACAATACTCTACTAAGGTCATGTCCTAATGGAAGTCACGACCCAATGCTGCGTACTCCCTCCTATACTCTGTAATGTTGTCGGCATGAGTGGGTGGCCTCTGTGCTATCGGTGGCGGTGCTGCTAATAGGGGTGCCCTATGGAAACTGGGAAACAAGGGTCTGGGAATCCTACTCGTACAGGTGTATGTGCGAGAGGGTGACTGGGGTCTACTACCTGCTCCCGAGTTCCCCTGTGCTTCATGCGAGACTTGTGTATTTGGGGTGCCCACTCTAGCCAATCTACCAACCACCTGTGCCAAGGACTGAGACATGGTCTGTTGACTAGCTAACATATCATTGATAACCTGCATGAAAGTTGCCTATGGATCTACGGGGGCCTTTCCACTGCCCTATGGTCACTCATATCTATCTCCTAGCATCCTCTTTGCCTCACGCTCTGCCCTTCTCTTTGCTTCTCTATGTGCCTCTTCCTCTTCCTCTGATCTAGGAGGAAAAGGGGGGAAATCAGGCCTATGCCTTCTTTCCTAATGCCTGTTGTAAGTGACATATTCGTCACCTACGTGTTCACGACCCTCTGGGTCTTCTGCTATACTCATTGTCTTTAGTCACAGGTTGGCATGACTAAAGCTCTGATACCACTGTAATGTTCCTGACTTGTCTAGTCTAGGAAACACTGCTAATGTGTGTGTAGGACCAAAAGTTACAACATATAAATGATCATACAAATAATAAAYGCAACAAAGGAATGCAAAGTGTGTATTATGATATCTCTGTGGATTACAAAATGGCCGAATGYGGCTGAATAAACTGACAATACTCGACTATATCAATAGACAAAGGATCTTAGCCGGAATACAAATAATCAACTGCGGCTGAATAAAATAACAACACTTGGCTAGATCAAAAGACAAAAGGATCTTATCCGGAATACAAATAAGSAACTAAAAGATAGTACCCAAAATATGGGAGCACTRCGGAATCAATGAAGAATGATGGAAGACCTGGATGATCTTCCCGGTGACTAGGGTGTGTCTTTCAACACCGAAATCGACCAACTGGTGTCTTCCTCCTAGAATACACTGAAATATCTCTCCTGAGATGCACCTCTTCTCCTCAATGACAAGTCATAATCTGCATAATGATAAATTAGGTCACTGACCCTTCCTTTATAGCTTTCCAAAACCCTAAATCATATTGAAACCCTAATTCACTGTTGACTTCCAAAACCCTAAATCAATGCTAAAACCCTAATTCAAAGTTGACTTCTATTTTTAGCTCATAATGACTTAAACGAGCTTTTAACCCTTTTTAGCTCAATGTCACTTTCCGAATATAACACCTGTGACTGGAGTGACCTCTAGTAACCCTGTTTACCCCTCTTTGGCCTGGCTATAGTCTAACAGGGCGGTTGAGACCATTAAGCGTCCTCTCTGGAGCTCCTATTTGGAAAGGGACATTACAACATTGTGTCATCAAAGATAAATATCTTCCTTTCGGGTTAGTAGAGAGATGGTTGAGAATGGCTACAAATGTGGGGGCTCAAGGATCGCAGGCATGGAGAAACCTACTCAAATATTTGCATATCCTTTTACATTGGATTGCATGGAGTCCGAGTTCAGGACAATCCATTATTATTGGTAAAGATTGTATTTTGGGCATGGGGAAAGCAATGATTCTATCTAAAGAACTGATTTTAAATCTCAATAAGAGAAGGGTGCATTATTTATATCAGGTGAGAAGTGAGCTTCGCCCCGGCACGATTTGTTCAAATTGGTTAACAAGTGAGGATTTGGAATTGGTGGGACATTTAGCACTAGAATGGGAGATGTTCAGATGTGCATTAATCAATTATGGAGTACAATTGCTAGACATGCCGGATGAGCTAAAATGGACGGGTAGCAACTTTTCTGGCCAGATTTCAGTTAAAAATGTATATGAGGCTATAGAAGTAAAGCAGTGGAAAATTTCTATTGGAGGATGGAGGAAGTTTCTTTGGTTCTGGGATTGTCCACTAAAAATCAAGCTATTTGTATGGTTGGTCGTTGAAAACAAAATTCTCACTTGGGAGAATTTACAACTTAGAGGACACATTGGACCAAGCCTTTTCTACCTCTGTAATAACAATAGGGAGAATGCTAATCATTTGTTTGTAGATTGTCCATTCACTATTTCTATCTGGGATATGATTAAAGCAGATAATTCTCTAATTTTTGGGTGGAATGGTACATCTATAGCAGAATGCTTTAAAAATTGGAATGCACAAAACTGGTCATATCCTTCTTTGCTAGCTTATATATGTTGGTTTATATGGTTAGAAAGAAACTTCTCTATTTTTTAGGATGGAAATCCTTCTATTCAGAAGGTGGTCTATATAACTTTAGGCACAGTGAGAGAATACAGGAAAAATTTAAAAGTTCATATTCTAAGAGCTCATGCTTGCGTAAAAGCTAGTCGAGGTATTATAGGGTGGTTTGATGGGGCTGTGCAACAAAATGGAAAAAACAGTGGGGTAGGCGGGGTGATAAAGGCCATCGAACACTCATTATATAAATGGACATTAAACTGTCGATATGGCACAAATACTAGAGCCGAGCTTCTTGGGGTATGGAATTACTTACATTGGCTTCTGGGCTCTCATTCCCATACATACTCATCCATGGAGATTCTAAAATAGTCATAGATTGGTTGCGAGGTAAGGGTACATTGCAGGTGGTCACACTTGACTGTTGGAAGGATAGGATTGTTGAGCTTATCAATCTCTTCAGGAATATCTCTTTCGCTCATGTTTATAGAGAATCTAATCAAGAGGCGTATAATCTATCCAAGCAAGCTCTCAAAAATCATCCGGGGAGCATTGGATACTACCTATGTGAAGAGGGCCATGAGGGTCCTACTATGTTCCTAAATTTATATTAGAATTCTCTGGAGAGAAACAGTGTTCCTTAGTGTAGTTTTTGGGGCATCCCATTGTGTAGTTTTATGTTAGAAATATGTATTTCCCTTTTTTCAGGTCTTTGTATTTTTGTTTTGGAGTATTAAGATGGGGGAATATTGCCAAGGTACTGCTATTAGGAGATGTAACTATCCAAGGATTCCAAAGGCATATGTTGATGTAAAACTCTGATATGATCAGTTTATATTTACAATATAAATATAAAGCAAAAATTTCTGTGGAAAAAAAAAGCTCATTGAAACAATGAACGGAACCAAAAGATAAGTGGATGACAATATTATTAGAATGTTGACATTGATTAAAGATTACATTGTTTCAAAAAAAATGGGATTTATTTATGAGAGATAGAAGAAACACTTAGATTTTTGATGATTGATATGTGATTTAATGACAAAAATATAATTTGAAGCAATTACAACCCTTTTTCAAAAGATGTGATTAAAATATTAGTTGAATCTATTTATATAAGAGATTAAGTCTAAGAGTGATTATTTACCCTAATAATTTAGTGCATTAAATGAGTATATATACAAAGATGGTGGGTGCAAGGGTCATCATAGATATCGAACAAAAGTAAGTAGCATCGTTTGCATGGGGTTGGCTAATGCATTGAACAATGATGCATAAGCATTACTAGCTTGGCAAGATCTTGTTATACTCAATGCCTTCACTCAAGTGACAATTTCAGTTATGGGGGATTCTCAAATTATCATTTGAGGCACTAGGGTTTTAGTGCCATCTCCACACTTCCATTTTTCATATCATTGATAGAGCTAGACTCCTCCTTGAGAAATTTCGTGAATCATCTCTCTTCCATGTCCTCCAAAAGAACAACGCCGACACAAATGAAAAGGAGTTCATGAGGGGAAATTCTCATTACAAGCAAGGATGGGAAGCTCACCAAAACCTCGCCTCATGTCTATGACCAAGCTCATTGGAAAAATTAAATTGTTTTGAATTGGGACCTTTTCCCCACCCTACAACAACGATCTCAAATTATTGAAGGAGGGGGTCAGTACAACTCCACACATGTCGGCCAACACCCCCTCCGTGCATGTAAATGATTAAAGGGAGGGTTGACAACACATCCACCCCCTCCGTGCATGTAAATGATTAAAGGGAGGGTTGACAACACATCCACCCCATTACTATGAAATAGAGCCCCTTCTCCCAGATTCCCACCCCGCTCTCTCTACAACTCTCCAGACTCTGCCTAATCAACACATTGATTGTGCACTCCACCATGGCCTTTACTCACTCATGTCACCTCTACTATCTAGTTTAAGAGCTCTAATCCCTTTGTGTCAGGTAGTAAGTGTACATCCCATGCTCGCCTCCTCACTACTGATTGTAGATCAAGACTAGATTTCATGGAATCCAAGGGGGGGATATGACCTTGTTGCCACATGGGATTATGCAATATCACCTCCACTAGCTTCAAGCTTGGGAGGCTAGCACCTATTTACACTTTACTAAAGCTTTTAAAAATATTGTGTGATAACAAAAGCCGAACAACCATCTTTGTACGTTGCACATAACTTTGAGAAACAATGTTATTATATATATAGATAGGTTAAGTGTGACCAAATACTCATAGATTTACCTTACTTCTACCATATCCAATTAAACCCTAATTCTACCCCTATCAAACTAATTAAGAGTAAGGGTTACATTGTAATTTGCCTTAGTTTATAATTTGATGCTTAATGAGTCTTTTTTGTTGGGTGTGTGTTATATTCTTTGCATGTGTGTGTGTGTGGGTGCGTCAGATACGACAACTGCGTCTGACGATCCCTTCACCTAGGGCTCTGCCGTGTGCATCGGGCGCTTTCCTAGGGGGGTCCCAGGGGGGGGCAGGTATGCCCCCCCCCCTGGTTACGCGTAGCGTTCGGGGCAACGCCCCGAAAATTATTTTTGGGCGGTTTTTGCTATTTTTAGCTGATTTGTAAATTAATCCCGGATTAAGGGATTAGGGTTTTGGTATCTACGGAATACCTAAAAACATTGTATATATTGTATGGCGAATGGTGAAATTCGAGATAATGAAAATAAGAAAGGTTTTCTCGGTTGAGGGTTTCCAGTAAAAATCTCTGTGTACTCTGTGTATGAGCCATTGATCAATTTCTGTATTGCTTAAGAATATATATGCATTGCTTTACTTCGCAGGTTTGAAACTTACATTTTTAAATTTGGAAATGGAAAAACAGTCCAAGAACACAACCATAGAGAACACAACCATATACACCTTCCATCCCTGGTCTGTTGGGCTATCTGGCTGGTCAGGTATAAAACAATTTTTGAAAATGGAATCCCCTCCACTGGAACTGCAGTTTACAAAACACTTGGTTTTCTTAAAATTTGGAATGAGCTTTACTCTAACAAGACAAGACTGCAGAACAACAAGAAGGTACCTGACTTAGAGGACATCCCAACAAGTTGGTTCGATGGAGCAACACAATCTAATGGCGATCAGAGTGGCGCAGGAGGGTTGATCAAAATTACAAAAAACTCATTCTATAAATGGACCTTCAACTGTGGCCCGGGCACCAACACCAGGGAAAAATTATTGGGCGCCTGGGCCACACTATACTTGGCATCTAGACTACATATTGAATCCCTCCAGATACTCGAGGACTCTAGGACTATCATTGAGTGGTTGAACAACAGGGGCGAACTTCAAGCAATCTCTCTCTTAGCTTGGAATGGCATAATTAGACTACTCCAACTCGCCTTCAAAAAACTCAGCTACAAACACATCTATCGTGAACATAACAAATCAACAAACCATTTATCAAAGGCTGCTCTCTAGAAAAAAACAGGTATCATAACTTATAATCACTGGATAGATGGTCATGAGGGCCCTCCTCTTTTTCTAACTCTTTTCTAAGATCATCTTCTCTCTCCACAATGGTCTCTTAAGATCTGAAAATTGGATTTTACTTCTGATCTCATAAATTCTATTCTATTAAAAAGAAAACTGAGTTTTTGCTAGTCTGGACAACCTCCTAGCAACTTTCTTTGTTATTTAGGGCCTTTGCTTTCTTCTATGAACTTTCCATCCTTGTTGGTCGAGAGACCACTATAGGCGAAAGTTGTGTACTTTTATCAGCAGTCTCTTCAACTGCATTTGTAGCCATCTATTTTGAGAATACATTATATATTAATATAATGGAGAAATTTTCCTGTTGGAAAAAAAATAAATTTGAAATAAATTTGAAAATGGAAACTCTGAAAATTGCTTTTTATTCTAGCGAAAGGGATGGGGTGGGGTAGTGATGATATATTTTGTAAGTCACGAGAGGGACAAAAAGGGAACTGTGGTGCAACAATTTTACCATCCCAAGGGTAAAATGTGTCCTTGGGGCAAACCATTTATAGCTCATTGCGTTTTTTTAAATGTACATTGTGTCTTTTCACAAGTTTTCAGTAAAACGAGAATTTGTACTGTTATAATTATGACAAATTTATTGGGAAAGACGCTTTTCACATGACATTACAAGCTAAAAATATCCTATAATTATACATATTTGCACAAAACCTTAATTGGCATAAATTTGTTAAAAAACAAAACAAAATATAACATAGAATATTATGAATTGTTAAAGTATTTGACAGAGTTGTTTAAAGGTCAGACATAGATGCATAGAATGCGAGAGTCTTGGATTCGTTGCCTAAATAAAGAAGATGTAAAAGTTTGCTTTTTACTTTCTAGTGTCATACGGAGAAGCCCTCTCAAAGTCCTACATTCTTTTGCCTTTTACATTATTCTTCAAATGGAAATTGAGGCAGAAATGTACAGAAAAGAATGCAACAACATTTAGTGTATTTAGATATAAAATTAGTTTTTTTAAGAAAAAAAAGCTAAAGGATGATAATAAATTATTTAAAATTTATAAAAATAAATAAATAAAAAGAAATAAGAGATTTTCAATAAAGTTTGGTTAATTGGTTAGTAAATCAAATTTTTGTTATTTTCTTTTTTAGGAAAAAAATCATAATTTTCTTTATTTCAAATCAAAATGACGAAATTACATTTAAAACTATGTTTGAAAGACACCAAAACCAAAAAATAAACCATTGCTAGCTCACTAATCAAAACAAAAAAAGTTTAAGAAAAGAAGATCTTAAAGCTCCATAGCTTTAACCAACAATTGAAAATCAACTAGCTCTAAGTGATAATGCTCAAATTGGGTTCCAAACAAGAAACCAAATGAATGTCTACGCTTATAATGGCCTCTTAACTTCAAAGAGTATAAAGACGCGAGTCATTCCATTGAAGGAAAGGGGGATAGAATTTCAAATAAAAAATTGTCTAGCAAACATTAGATCATGCTCAGAGTTCCAAGACTCTATGATCTCCAACTAACCTACTAGAGCATTCACAACTCTCTTTGACAGTCAGTCTACAATAACATTCAGTGCACAATAGGTGTGGCAACAAGAAAAGTTCCCTATTTTTCCCAATAGCTCCTTAACCCTCCTAACGAGGTGATTAAAGCCAAATTTAAATGCTTGTTGCGACCCAAAATCTGATTGATCTCTAGTTGAGAATCCCCGAAGATCTATAAATCTTGAATACCTCTTTCTATTACAATCTCCACCAACAATAGGATAGCCTTCACCTTTGCCAAGTTATCAGATCCAAACCCTAATCCATGGGAAAAAGATAATGAGTAATGTTGTGAAAAAAACATGACTCCATCGGCTCCACATTTCCTTGGATGTCCTTTAGAAGCCCATCAAAAAACCCCTAAGGCCTAGAATTGAACTTGCTTGGTCTACCTTGAGTCCTTGACTTTGATCTCCTTCCAGAAAACATTGAAGGCATATTTAATTTTGAAGAAGACTTGCAGTGGGGAGATCATCACATCCTCAAACAATATCCCATTATGAGCTCTCCAAATGGCCTAGACAACCAACAAAAGAAATGCCTCAAATTCTTCTAGAATTTTGTTGTCCCTCCAGATTTTAAAATTCTCTTATAAGGATTCATCCCTTCAAGAGACAACCCCTCTAGTGAGACTGATTGCATCATCCCATACCTCAAACAAGAAATGAAAACCAACCAACATATGAAACATGAACTCTAAAGCTTCTATGCACATTAAACATCATCTAGGACCCTCAAAAAGAGTGTTTATGAAGGTTATCCTAGGTTAGGAATTTGTTTGAGAGTGTCATCTAAAGAAACAAATTACACTTTAGGGGAGCCCCTGTCCTCCAGACCTTCTTCCATCACCAATGAGAATTTAGGTGCTCTGAAGAGGACATTGCCTCATAACCAAGCTTGGCCATGTAGTACCCATATGTTTCCTTTCCCATAATAATTTGTCTTCCTCCTCCCTAAGGAAAATGTTGTTGGTGATTAGCTTTTGAACAAATGTATCCCAATCCTCCACTTCTATAACATACATAGTGCCCTCTATTCACTGTTGAGAGTACGGGGTACTTCTGAATTTCATAATTTTTCCATTCATTGTACGCTAATACCAAAATATAATTGTCCAACCATCCTACAAGCTGACATTTACATAATTTTGGCTCCTTTATACCATAAATACCGTGTCTATCCACCTAACCCATCCTACTATTCCAACATTATAGCTCTGAGACCATTATTAACCTCTTTTTATAAATGAATATGCATCACACCATCCAATGTAGCTCACAATTACACATGTGAACATATAATTATGCACGAACACAGTTGCATTAATATTATAGCTAATACAACACATTGTGTACACAACAAATTAAGCATATAAACACAAAATAAATTCATAACACTTATCTTTATGAAAGCACTAATTGGTTGCAAACTTGAGACATTCCACCCCCATAGACATTACTGCTCTAGTTCTCTCAACAACATGTCACCCTTTAGTTGGGGCTATGACTCCACCAGGGCAAAGGATACCTAAGACAACTAGCTATATAGTCAATACCGAAAGTGTCGAGGCCCAAGTACCAAAATCTGACAACAATTTCAATCTACAAAATCTCATTACCATCAGCTTGCACAACCCAAGGAAGTGTACCCCCTTCTCTACGTCTCTACTTCACAATTGCTTAGGTTGTCCCACTTCCCTTCCAAGGCTCCAACACAAGCTGGAAAGGAAGTCTCAAAGTGTGGCTCTAGGTACTCTAGTTTCACCAATGGAGTCTCTAGGCACCCTCCAAGCCTCATACACTGGGTAATCCTACCCACAAAATTATCCCTCTAAGTCTCTAGCCTTCCCCAAGGCAACCCAAGGAGAATTGTCCACCCAAATCTTCCTAGGATTCATAGGGTTTCACAATATCACAGGGTTATAGTGGCTCCCTAGCTCACACCCAACTTCCCATGGAAAGTAACAATGATGGAATGAATGGATATTTTTCTAAGCCCATACTTTAAATATGCATGTCTCTCTCTTGACAAGTGGCACCCAAGAACCTTGTTCCCCTCACTAGGGAACTCATCCCCATACTTAGGAACTTAGGAAATAATATATGCATTATGACTTAGGACTTAGGAATATAATATTATATTCCTTGGTTAGCCTCTTAGCTTATCCCCTTTTTCTTAATCACTTATCCCCCTTTCCCTCTCATGGAGTCTTATCCCCCCATACTCTTTGTCTGACTTGGTATGCAACTGTGATGTATTTTATTAATTAGTGTATGTACAAATTACAATGCTAGGCTCTCTAGCCTTTGATCATTATAGACAATCCAACCCAAAACATTATGAACACTCTGATCCAAAATCATATTGGCTCACCAGCCTATAAACCATATGTACATAATATATTATAACCTGAAGATCAAACTGGGGGTATTATGATCAGGGGATCAAATTTTGCTCAATTTTCAAAGTGCTCGGAATGCGACGAAAACAGTGCCATTGCGTCTGTCTCGTCTTCTGATTCCGGCGGTATATTTACTTTTGAAAATGGAGTCCGTATGGAGGAGATATCGCGATCTGTCCGCCAAGCCAAACAGGCAAAAATTTGGGATGCTGACTGTACCTGTCCGTACAGTCCGTACGGCCACGTGGCAGGTCCGTACCATCATGATGACATGGCAGGTGGAAGACGTGGCGCATTTTTATTGGTTGATGTGGACTAGTCGTGTGTTGACACGTGTCCGGATTGCTGACAAATGGGATGAGGACACGTGGCCCAATCTGGAGGTGCCACGTGTCCCCTTCATTTTGTTCATTGGCTATATAAAATTATGTGGGGATTCCGTGGGGTTCGACCCCTGGACCTCCCCCAACTATA
>ML780766.1:352423-363582 GCA_009831015.1 Picea engelmannii | reverse complement strand
TTGTTGGTGTTCTTTCCAATACTAATAAGCCTAAAACTGTAACCTACATGAGTATCCACACTTAAAGCCTTGATATTCTTACCAAGAAAATCTCCTGAAGCGAATTCATGCTGAGATTGCTTGACATAAAGGATGATTTAATTGGAATTTTGTCTTAGTTGGCAAAGAAACAAAAGGTTTGTTTTGACCTTTGTTTGAAATTTGAATATCAATGCATGCAAAGAAAGGTGAAGGCATATTTGTTGTAGCCTTTAGCAATAGATATCAAGGTGTTTTGAATCAACCACATAAAAGGCCTTAAGTGGATCCAAGACGATTTCCTTTTCATAGTTGGTATTTGCTAAGTTGTTGCAAATTCATTCTGAGATGGTTCTTACGATTTTAATACGGTATAAGAGAGGATTTTGGGGAGGTTATATTCCAATAAAAAAGTTTGCTAGAATGGTACATGTAGCAATTTTGTTTCGGGTGAAAATTTTCCTTTCCAAAAGGTATACGAATCCACTAAAGTTAGGGGAAAGATCAATGTCGTGAAAGGTTCAGAGGATTTTTGGTTGTGTCTAATGGAAAAAGGGATGATTGTTTAAACAATAATGTTATAGGCATAAATCTAGTGCTGCTCATTTATAATACTTTGAGTGGCATCAGAGGAGAAAGGAATGCCAACGTCGAGGGATAATGTGTTGGCAATTTATCCTTGGAGGGTAATATAAATGACAATGTCAGAAGAAAAAAAGCATAAAGGTTACCTACTTTCTTTCTTAATTCTTCTAAGGAGAAAGCACCATAAATCAAGAATCCATTGTTAAATTTGTTAATCAAGGAAAACATGCACGATAGTTTCTATTACCAAAAGCATGAAGGAGGCTTCTTTGGAATGTTGCTTCGTCCAAGAGAAGTTTGTTGGAGTATTAGTTTTGGTAGCCTTGTTGGCATGGCATAAATCAACGAGTTAACTGAGTGGTACTTGTATCTGAAGCTTCTTATTCCTATTTATCCATTGGGAAATTTTCTCTTGTAGTTGGGAATTGTTTTCGATGCTATATTCTCATGCTTTATATACTCGTCCAAAATCTCAATCTCTGACATATTTGATTTTTAATTGTTTTATCTTTCTTATGCAACTTGGAATAACTTGGCCCGGTTGGAGACATGGTTGGTTTTGCAAACTGATAATAATCATTGGTTTATTCAAATTCATGGAAATGCATCTGTAAGCTCCAGATCCTTCACAAATACTTGAACTGAGACATTTGGAAATCATAGAGATAAGGATCATTTTAGTATAGTACATCCCAAATGCAATGAGAAAACACAAATAAAACATCAATACATATTACAAAGTTACAAATGATCCGCCTTCTTTAATAATCAAGAGAGTATCAATACAACTTCAACCCATGGAATCATGACTGTTGCAAGATAGCAGTTAATGATTGGAGCAATACAACTATTTTCAGTGATCTCTAAATGCCCAAATTTTTAGATTCTTGTACCAACTCCCTTTTCCAATATTGTGTTCCACACAAAGAAGTTCTTGTTATAATATCCTACAAATAGAAATAGGTTTCCCATGTCCCTTGTCCCATGAGTCCAAATGTGTGAGTATACACACATGCACTCTACTTTGAGCAATTTCTAGTGCCAGTGGGGAAATTTAGAAATTGGGGGACAGAGGTTGAGCAAATTTAGATCTTATTTTGAATCCTCCAAGTGATTCGAAATAACATGAATTCGAAATGAGAGTAATAATGATTGTAATGGTTGGTCATTCAATACAATTATCATGCATGAGAGAAGATCATGGAGTAATAGTCTAATAATTATAGAAATTGGTTGAATTAAATCCATACATTGGTGAAGGGACGAGGGAAATGAATAAGAGAATAATGGATGTAAGTGTAAGGTAGGATAGGGTTAGAATATAGAATCACAAGAATTTCAAGAATCCAAAAAGAGCTCAAGGCAAATGTGGTTTAAATTTTCCATGTTCCAGATAAACTAGAAAAATTAAAGAGTTGTAATGTTACCTCAAGTTTTACCTTGATGTAGTTTTCTCACCACAATGTATGATGGAATTGATTATCATAGAGAGAGAAAGTAAACCTGAAGTTGTTGTGAATTGCACTGGGCCAATTGAATGAACTGAGTGTTGATGTTGAACTAACTGAGTGTTGATGTTGAACTAACTGAGTGTTGATATTGAAAGTAATCAATTGTTGATGTTGAGACTGGTTGTTACACAAACAATGACACAAAATTATTGATGGTGTTGATGTAGTCCTATGGAGTGATGGAGAGAAGAGACCAGAGTTGCATGGGTAGCCCTAGACTCTTATTATGGAACTTAAAAAACTCTACATTCTAAGAAAGATTTCAACCGGTTTGTTATAGGTTATCCTCTAACAAATATAGAGATCATGTAAATACTGAAGATAATGGTTATGGACTGCATATAGTTGATGAAACTGCCAAAATATGAATGTTAAAGATGTTGTTGGAGAAATGTGATGTTGATCACATACATAACACCATCTTGGAATGTTGAAATGATGACAATAATAGAGGGGAATTTATACATTAAATCTTTACTATGATTGTACTAATAATCCACATGATAAGAATTGGAAATGGAACTATGAAAATATTTGATATTGATTTATCAGAAGAACTAAATCAAATATAAATTCTGATCAACTGAAGATGAGGCCTTGCATATTGATGTTGGAAGCAACTGCTAAAAACAATAAAATTTTATTTTGCCTCTCTGATTCTATGTCGCAAAAGAAGTAATTGACTTTATTTTGAAATGTTTTCTTTTTTGTAGAATAGGATCATGGAAATATTGAATAAGTGGTTACTGGAAGTGACTGCTAAAGAAAATTTATAACAAGAAAATGAATTGTTGCAAGTTTTTTATTAGGACCATAATACCATATACTCCTTGTCCATATCCCATATTCGTACAATTCAATCTATGTGAATAAATTTTCTTGAATTCAAACTTAGAAAGAAATCATTGGATTACTGATCAATAATGTAAATCGTTAACCAATGCAAGATGCCCATGATTAATGTCAACGGGCATCAAGGTACAAAAGTACATTCTAATTGGTGTGAATGGATGTGTTGGAGTCGAACACCTATAGAATCCATTAGTCAAGGGACATTGATGCATTCCATTTGTTGATAGCGAGAGAACCTACCATTAAGGAATGCATGCCTCAAGGTACTTATAAACATTTCTAATCTCGATCCTAGATGATGTGCCAGAGTCAATGGGATGAGATTTGTTAGAAGGTGGGGCTTAAGGAATCTCAAATCATCCGACATGAGAAAAACACAAATGATTTTGAAGAACCATAATACAGGATTGAACCAAAATGAACTTACAAAACTTATTGTGAATCTTGCATGCCAAGAATCTTGGTTTTCAAGCAAGACTCATGTCCAGTTGTGCAAGTAAACTGGTTTTCACAACTAGACCTATTTTATCTTTACTATTTCATTTATTTATTTATTCTTCTACACTAGCCTACTATAATTAGAAAAGAATCCCTTCCCTCAAGTGTAGGATAACTTCCAATGAATCCATGTGCGCAACAAGATTACACACATACCCATATTCAAGTTTGAAAAATATACTTGGATAGGTACTAGAATATGAGGGACCATATGCTTTGATTGATATGGTTCCAAATAAGGAGAATGGAGTGGTATTTTGGCATGATGATTGTTTGGAACCAAAGTTCAATGTAATCATCATCCCCTTGGATTTATTTATCATTAGTACTGGTCTGCATGTCCTCCTTTGTCATACCTTGTAGATCTTCGAGGATTTGTCTTTTGCACAAACGGTCTGGACACGAACTTGCTAGGGATTCTTCAATCTCATATTCCCATGTATGTTCTCCATTGAATGTTGTCCATGGTTCTTTGGTATCCTTTGCAGATTTGTAAGGATGATCTAGATAATTTTCCTGATGTTTCTCATGGATCCTTTGCTCCTAAGATGCAGTTATGTTTTTTATTGAGGCAAGGATATGTTCCTCTTGAGATGCAAATATGGTTCTAATGGTTGTCAGGATTTGAGAGATCTCTTGGAGTATCATTTTATCCTTTGCTCCATAAGGTATTTAGCATCCTTATTTTGTTGGATGGTAGGTCATGTATTGCACAAGGATTAGCGTATGGGGGGATCTTACAAATCCAAAGAAAAAACTTTTCTATTTTAAAATAATTGAAATTTGCTAAAAGAAAACAATTTCAAAGAAAAAACTCATCATGTACTTGGACGCCCTCACACTACTTAGACCCTGCCATCACCAATTTATCTATTGACATGAGTTATATTCTTCCTTTCCATGAATCAAATCAAAATAAAACACACTTGCATAAAAGGAAACAATGAGGCTTCAAAGAAACTCACCGAAGTGAATGCATTGGGTTAGAACTCCTTGAAAATTTCTGAAGTAAGGGAACTTTGTGTCTTACCTCTTCTCCTCCCCCAAGTTGCAATTGTAGATAAATTACACACAAAACATGAAACTTATGAAAACAACCTACCTATTTTCTAATCTCTTGTAGCATCTCCCCAGCAATGATGCCAAAATGTTCAAGAAAATTAATTAACTTAATTGTTGATCATTAAATCATCAATCCAGGGGTGTAAGCTTATAGATGCCAACAATGTATGTGCAGAGACTAGAACATGAATGACTATCTAATCGATGGAAAATAAACTACGCTCATAACATTGACTAGGACTATGAAAATTGCAAGAATATTGTTCATTGGGTAGCAAAACAAGAAAGTGCTTTGATGGCATGGGATACAATCTTTCACTCAAGCAATTCCTGAGCATTCATGTATGCAATTCTTAGAGAAAATCTCATTCCCACCTTCAACTGACACTATTCTTGTAACTGCAAAAAGAAAACAAAGCATATAAAAGGTTACTCTACTTCACACACTAACAATTGAAAAAATAAAAGGAGATGATCTTCATTGGGTAACTGATTTGAAAATACCACACGAGTTCTGATACCAACTTGATCTTTAAATATCAACAAACTCCGATATTAACTCAGACCAAAAAATCCTTAGATGTCAATTAGTTCATATGTAGATACTAAAACATATGACCAGATTCGGGAATATAAATGAAGATCGCTTGACCATTTGCAAAAGGTCATGTGAATGTCTTATTTGTCCAGAAACTCAATAATATTGATGAGTAACTTGAAATGTAAATGAGATGACCCAACATAAAATAAAAGAACTCAAATACATATGTAAATGGCATGCATCACTGCATCTTCAAAGTCCCTTTAAATAGCATGATTGTTCTTCATCATCTCAAAATTCCAAATTACATTACAATATAGGATTACAAAAATACAATTTGAAGACACTCCGAAAATCCGCTACTCAAATGCATAAATAGAGTACACCATTGAATTCCTCGCAAAAAATCGTGCAAACTTAATATAAAATACTAGAAAATTTGTCATGGTACTATTTGGCACGCTTTACAGTGTTACCTCGTATGCCATGTAACTTTGGCATGCATTACAAGGAAAAAACCTTGATTTGAATGTGTGTACAAAGCCTTGGAATATATCATTACATTGAAATTCATTCCCAATATATAGGGTGGCCTCCAAAACCTCCTCCACATTTGGCTGCAACTTATTTATTAATTTAGGCAGAATCTCTTCTATATCTGGTTTAATGGCATATTGGTTAGAACCATCTGCTATTCTAGCAGAGGTTCTGGGTTCTATTCTTATTCATATCATATTCCGTTGGTATATATTTTAATATGGTTAAAAAACCATATTATATATAGCATATGGTTAACAATCCATTGGTGGTTATATATATATATATATGCCAAAAAAACTCCCACGCGATATTCATGTTAATCCCTCTACGGACTAAGGTATACTCACGTGGTAATAGGAAAGGGACAGGGGATTAAACCTCGGTTCCTTTCTACCCTGAAATGAATTTTGATACAAATATAAAATATAATACATACCCCCAATTTTTTTTTAATACAAATACAAATATAATACATGCCATACAATGGTTAAGTGATAATGTGTGGTATGTTGGTTATGCAGGCTATGTTAAGACTTTGGTGGTCACGAAGGTCATGGGGTCAAATCTCGTTGACTTCAAAATTTCACAATACATTAAAAACCATTATTGGCCAATGGGAAGTTGCCACATAACAACTTCTCATTGGCTCTCCTATGCCAAATGACAACTTCTCATTGGCTCTCCTATGCCACATGTCATTACATCATTGGACCACTTGTATGGTATGGATGCCAACTTAGTTGCCAACTAATCATGTTCCACATCACTCTACTATATGGACATGTTCCACATCTCACTGCCGACGTCACCATGTACTATGTTGACATCATCATTTGAATTTGAATTTTTCCTGGGTTGACTTGAACTTTGATTGGCCATAAATTTTGCATATGAACTCTATTTGAGGCGCCATTTGTGCCATTGGAAATATGAGGACGAGATCTATGCAATAATTGAATTTTCAAAATTTTTTGAGACAGTCTAATTTTGAGATTTTATGAATCCCTTGGGACCTCTGTGAGTGTTTCAAATCCTCCTGAACGTCTGTGAGTGTTCCTTAGATCCTCCTAGATCAGTAACAATGCAAAGTTTTAAAGGGAGCAAGTTATGCTTCTTTCATTGTGAGGTACATGACGTTCACATAACAAAATCAAACTCAATGTTATCATTCAACCCCCAATGAGATTTATCTCCACTCAAAACAACATGCTAATTAAACTAAAAGAAGGATAGAAGAAAGAGTAATGATCCACACACACACACACTTGCACACAAAACTTATGTTGACAAACTCAAACCGTATAATACTAATTCTGTGATCCCAAATGATGCAAAATCTAAAGATTAGATTAAAACCCGTTATTAGTCCCTTGGGTCTGATTTCACTTGTAGCTCGAGGTACAATATTTTACTTAGAAGTTAAACATCTCTGCACTTTCTGAAATAATTAATCCAAAACTCAAGAGATTCTAATTACTGTGACCATTTAAGAATCTAAGAACACTCTTCACACTACAGGAAAGTAAAGGAGTCTAAAAATGCAAAGTTATAATTCTAGGGTTCGAAGCTGAAAATCTAATCTAGAAAGATGGAAATGTAAACACAAACACTACTGCAAGTAATCTATCAAACTGAAAATAAGTTACCAAACTAGTATACAGAAGCCATACGCTCCAGCTGGTGGGCCCTTGCCATCTGGGTTGTAAGGATTTAACTAAGAATCACTCTCACACATTGATCACAACACCATGTTCCAGAAGATGAGAATTGTATTAATTAGTTAAAGTTTTAGATTACAAGTGCATCATAACAAGTAAACTGTAATAATACTCTATTCTCAGCAAAATGTTATCATTATATTACAACATAATCATTTCTCCCCCCTTCATGGAAATTTTTCGTCATATATAATATTTACAAGTTCAAAGGAATTGTTAGCTAAAGAGATAACATCAAATCCCTTGCAAATCATTTCCTAAGAACTGAGGATGCCATCTAATACTAACAATCTCATGGAGCTAGAATGCAATCATAGAATAATATTGAGTTGTTACAACAAATACAATTTGGAATGCTTTAGAAATTGGCCACAACAGAAAATATGGGCAAACCTAGGTTAGAAAATCGTCTAGATCTCCCAAAACGTACTTCATTTTGGACATCATCTAGCTTATACTCGATTTGGACCCTTCTACACAAAACATATGTTCTACATTTTTAAGATTCATCCCCGTCAGCTCGAAAATCATGCGGGAATATTGTTTCCTAGAAATTGTTGTCTTGTTTTGGCTGAAACTTTGACCGTGACTTGGAGGCTTGGAGAATCGACCTGAGCACGTTTTGAATAACAAGGATCCATATTGAGAGGGTTAGCAACAAAACATAAGTTCTATAATTTCTCCTGAAGTTGCTTAGATATGCCGAACATGGAGGTGGGTTATCGGATCCATATATGTGTTAGAGGATCTCAACCTAGGAAAAACCATCATTAGCAATAAAACTACTCTTAACCTTCCTAATTCATTAAAAATAATGGAAAAATGCTAATAAACCAATGAAATGACATTATCATCCCTCAAATGACCTTTATAGGGAAAATGTAATGAAAAGAGTGATAATTGTGGTGAAAGGGATAATTTTATTAAGTCAAAAGGGGTTCACTGGCAATGAAAATAGCGCCAAATTGGAGTCCTGACAAACATATTTAATTTTGAAGAAGAATTGGGGAGAACATCACATCCTCAAACAACATCCCATTTTGAGATCTCCAAATGACCTAGACAACCAACAAAAGAAATGCCTCAAATTCTTCTAAACTTTTGTCCTCGCACTATATTTTAATTTTTTCTTCTAGGGATTCACCCGTCCAAGAGACAACCCCTCTAGCCCCTCTAGTGAGAGTTATTTCATCATACCATACCTCAAGCAATAAATGACAACCAACCAACATATGCACATGAACTCTAAAGCTTCTATGCACATTACACACTATCCAGGACCCTCAAAGGAGTGTTTATGAAGGTCATCCTAGGTAAGGATTTTGTTTGAGTGTGTTATCTAAAGAAACATATTCCAATTTAGGGAATCCCCTATCCTCTAGACCTTCTTCCACCACTAATGAGAATTTAGGTTCTACTCTAAAGAGAACATTGCCTCATAACTAGGCTTGGCCATGTAGTAACCACCCATATGGTTCCTTGCCCAAAATAGTTTGTATTCTTCCTCCTCGAGCCAAATGTTGTTGGTGATTAGATTTTGAGAAAAAGTGTCCCACTCCACTTTTGTGACATACCCAATACCCTTTATTCACTATTGAGAGTACAAGGTACTTCTGAATTTCACTAATTTTACATTGATTGTACTTTGATACCAAAATATAATTGTCAATCCATCCTACAACCTGGCATTTACACAATTCCATCTCCTTAATACCATACATATCATGCCTAGCCACCTTACCAGGCTTACTACTCCAACATTATAGCTCCCAAACCATTATTAACCTCCTGCTATGAATGAATATTAATCACACCATGCAATGTAGCTCACAATTACATATATGAACATATAATTAAGCATAAACATAGATGCATTAACATAAAAACTAATATAACACATTGTATATGCAAAAAATTAAGCATATAAAGACATAATAGATTCATAACACTTATCTTTACGAAATAACCAACTGATTTCATACCTAAGACATTCCACCCAACCATAGACATTGCTGCTCCAGATCTCTCAGCAAAAAGTCACCCCCGAGCTGGGGCTATGACTCCACTAGGGAAAAGGCTACCTAAGCCAAATGGGTCTACATTTAGTATAGAAAGTGTCTTGAAACAAGAACTTCTTTAATCAAAAGGGAAACTTTGATAAAATCATAAACAACATCACACCAAATCCTTCATTGCAATACATATACAATAGATCAATTGAAACCTTCAACAGACTGCAAATCAGAGTAAGATAGAAACAAGATGATAAGGGAAAAAAGACTTATTTCTATTAGCCAAAAAGTCTCAAGTCTAGTACATAAAATTAGAGATGTCTCTGTTATATTCACAACATCAAAATATGAGTCTCATCTCAACCATCTGAACCCTCTAACTGAGCTACAATGTATTTTTTATAGTCTAGGCTTTCATTGACAACTTTACAATTCAAATAACCACTCATGCATAGGATTTCAAAGCCTAAGAGTGGCGTGATTACAACTGTTCAACTTAAAATAACAAAATGCTAAAATATAGGCTAATGTTGGCAACGTCCTTAACATCTTCATTATGGCTGATGAAGTGTCCCTTTGAGTGCATCTTACTTTTGAAGGTGGCCTCCCAGCTTACAACTGACCCTTATACAACTGTCATGCATTCATCTAACCATATGGTAGTTGCTGATTCCTTCAAAACTTCTAGAACAAGAGGTCGCAACATAGTTCGCAGTGCCAGGCGTTGCGAACTTTCTTGTAGCATCTTATTTCGTCTGATAAAGCCTAAAATTGTTCCAAAAACTATCTCTAGTGCTTCAACTGTTGTAATCAACTCATAATATGTTATATGAATTGAAGAAATCATCCCAAACTTAAACATGATTTATAAGGCATAACCATCCTCAAAAATTTCAAAAATGCATAAACATGAAACTTGTCAAAACTGATATTGTTTAAGGAAGTTCATCTTCTTCATTTTTTGACTCTGGAGCTCCTCCTGCTAGAAAATTTGGCTAACATATCCAAATTTTTCTTGGCCAGCTCCTCTTTGAAAGGTTGCAACTCCATCTTTAGCTTTCTGATTTGAGATTGATAATCTCTGTTTTTTCTATAGAGGTTTATGAGCTTCCTGTGGAGGGGTAAGAACCTCTTAGCCAACAAATTTGCTTTGTAAATAGTCTTATGATGCATATCTAGTGTCTCATTCAAATCCTTATTGAAAAAAAAATCTTTCTTTTTCGTCTTCTCAACCTCAACTCTTGCTTCCTTGAGCTATCTTTTCAATCTTTTAAAGGTGGGATTTTCTTGAGGAATAGTTTTATCAACAATCTGAATGGGATCCTCAACATCTGTAGATTTACCTTTCCTCTGGGATGAAACTCCTACTGCAACATATTTCACAGGGATTTCTTGCTTGGCTACTGCTCTGGTAAGAGGCCTCCTAACTTTGACCTTGTCAGCTGCACTAGGTGAAGGAAACACCAACTTTTTGCCTCTCAGGCTTGTGGGTTTGCTTGAAGGAACTTTCATTTGAGTGGGTTTTGGCATAGGTGAAGCTTCTCTCTGCGAAAACTATGAAGGTTTTCCTTCTTCACGATCCTTTGTTGCTTTATCATCTCTAACAGTCTTAGTCATCTTTCTTTTCTTGTTCATTTATGAATATACAGTCTTGTCAATATGAAGAGGGATTTGCATTTTAGACTGTGGAGTGGGAGCAACATTTAGTTGGAAGTGAGAAGAAGTAATGAATGCTTCCCAATCAATGTTTTTGTTTCTTAACTCCTTCATCACCATCATCTTTATAAGGACTGAATGGAAGACACTTGTATCAACTGCTTTT
>ML780766.1:321079-334496 GCA_009831015.1 Picea engelmannii | reverse complement strand
TCTCACAATTCCCCCTCCTTTGTGAGCCTTCCTTTGCTGCAAACTATCCATTAATGCTGTTTGAAAAAATCTTACTACAAGATTTGATGATTGCTAGAGGTAAAACATGGAAAACAAAGGATTAGGGTTTTAATGGATAAACTTCCCCAATAGACTAGTTATGTGTAAAATTTATGTGCTTCTCAACTCATTTGACCTATATGAATAAGACAATGTATCTTTCAATCAAGAAGATGAAGGGAAAGGATACTAAAAATATCATGAAGGGATATCAGAATAGATCTTTTCAAAACATGTCTTATCAACCTTAGACTTGTTCACAACATCACTACTCTTTTGCAAAAATAAGGTTGACTTCCACAGGTGACTAATTTCACACTGCATACTATATAGGAGTGTAATTAGGTTTGTGAGATTGCAGAAGACAAGCTGTTGTTAAAGTTGCATGAACAAAGGGTTCACAACGTTGGGTTTTCTGAACAGGCTTCGCAACGTCAGGGAAGAGGTTTTGCAACGCTTGAGAAAGATAAGCAAAAAAGGTGAAATGGATTAGTGGGAAAAATGTGGCCTAAACCCATGGATACTTATGGTTTAATGAGCAAGGTTCAGAGCACATGAAAATGGGTTTGGGAACTTGTCAGCAAGTAAATGAGACAATTCACATCGCCTATCACCAGTTTGCAGTGCCCAAAAGGAAAAAACAACTAAAAAGCCCTTTCATGACCTTCAAATAAGGTGAAAACTCTCATGGAGTACCTAGTGGCCTTGAGTTGAAAGATGATATCTTTGAATTTGCACAGGGGTGCTTGAAAACTAACCAACCTCCAACTCGTCTTCTTTAGCCAGTTCATACCGCCGAGTTTGTAACGCATGTATGTAGCACCATTTCGCAACGCCGAGCTAAAAAATGATTTGTACATTTGTAGAAAATAGTTAGAAACCTTTATGACATAATCCATGGATATTGGTTTAAAAAATATCAGCTCTGAAAACAAGGAGATATTTATTGACACAACCCTTAAATGTGATGATGACAATGAGTGCATGGTGTACTTTGAATACCCTGCGAACTCTCCTAGTGAGTTGGTAGCGTACAGATCAAAACTGATTTGACATCTAAACGGGTAAAGGTGACAAAGGAGGGGTTTGCGTACAACATGGAGAGGGTGACAAGTCAGGGTGATGATGGAGAAATTGAAAGATGTGACTCATGAAGGCTTTATCCGATTTGTTATGATATCAAGGCATAACTCAATGCCTCTTAGACCAAAGCCAAAACTAACCTTAGTTTATTTACATCATAAATTGAAAAATGACTATAGAAAAGGGACATAAAACCTAAAACTTAATAAAACCTATGACTCAAAATAAAAAACTGAAAATATATTGACCCTTGCAATTCTATGTGATAAAAGGTAGTGAAATGAACAATGACGAAGAAGCACTAGTTCCTTTGTAGGATCTCATTATATTCACTACCTTCACTCAAGGCACACTTTCGGTTATGAGGGAGTCTCGAATTATAATTAAGGCACTGAAGGGTCTTAATGATATCTCCACACCCTCCATTTCTCATATCATCCATAGAGATAGACTCCTCCTTGAGAAATTTCATGAATAATATCTCTTCCATGTCCTCCGAAAGAACAAATTTGATGTGAATGAAAAGGAGTTGATGAGGGAAATTTCTCATTACAATCAAGGATGGAGTATTTCACCAAACCCTCATCTCATGTTTATGACCAAGCTCATTGGAAAAATTAAATTATTTTCAATTGGGGCCTCCTCCCTACCCTACAACAATGATCTCAACTTATTGAAATAAGGGGTTTTCATAACTCCACACATGTCGACTAATGCCCCCTTTTTGCATGTAAATGATTAAAAGGAGAGTTGACAATGCAACCCCCGATTACTAGGAAATAGAGCCCCTTCTCCCAGATTCCCACTTCTCTCTCTCTTTACATCTCTTTAGACTCTGCCTCGTCAACACCTTGATTGTGCACTCCATCATGGTATTGACTCACTCATGTCGCCTCTACTACCTAGTTGAAGAACTCCAATCCCTTTGTTCCAACTAAAGAAGTGTACATCCCATGTTGGCTTCCTCATCGTTAGTTGCAGAGAAATACTAGATCTCATGGAATCCAAGGGTGGAAATGTGTCTTTGTCGCCACATGGGAGTATGCAATGTCACCTCCATTAGCTTCAAGCTTGGGAGGCTACCACCTATTTGGACCTCTCCAACCTTGAATAGTTGGTCACAGGGCATATTACAACTTTCAAGTTGGCCCTCCATGATATTAAAACATTAAAGACCCAATTGAGATCTCCTTCACAAGCTTTCCCAAAAACAAATGCTTCCCATGCATTGTTAAATTATAGAACGTTGACTGCTCCAGATGCATCATAATTAGTGGCAAGTGCCTGCTCGAATTCTTAATTCCTTGGTTTTTACAATACTTCGTTGTTTTGTTGTTTCATTTTCATATTAGGATACTAGTTCTTAATGCAATACACTAGCCATAATTTGAGCAGACACACTTAGTTTGTATTGTTAATTTGCACTCTATTATAGCTTTTAAAAGTATTGCGTGACAAAAAAATCCAAACAACCATCTTTTTACTTCACCAAATAACTTTGAAAAATAATATTTTAATATAATATAATAAGTATTTCTATTAAAAATTGAAAAAGAAAAAAAATACATATATTTATCTCTGTGTGTGTGGAGTTGATAGATTATAAATTGTGTTATAACCCAAGGGGGGCATATATGGGGTTAAATGTATATGATATGATCCCAAGGGGGGAATATATGGGGATAAATGCATATGTAATGTGTAAATATATATGTAATAGGATCGGTCTAATATTAAAGGGCCCTCATGTGAAGTGTGTGAACACACACACACACACACACACACACACACACACACATCATGTATTCATTATTGAGAACACGTGAATTGTGACATATGAATGTAATTGGGTATTTGGAGGAGGTTCTATATTGTTTAAGGAGTTATTATGTAACTTATCTCTCTTATCTATATTGTAGTTGTGCTCCATGCTCACATTGGTGTACATGGTGTGTACTTCTAGTTTATTTTGATATTTTTAAGGTGTTGGATCATAACATTTGGTATCAGAGCATCAATTTTAGGGTTTTGTTGCTTCAAACGAGTCAACTTGGAATTTACACTATAATTTTTTTTTTTGGGATGATTCAGACAACAAAATTTGGAGGTTACTTAGGATACATATCACATTATGTGTGGTAAAAATTTCATGTTCTGGGTCATTAAAGTTTAGAGCTACAACCTATGGAAGATAGGATTTTTGACTCTTCCCGAAATCAATTCATGTGATTCATCTTGGAACTTTCTCTATAACTTTTTTTTGTAACTTTTTGGACTATGAAATTTTCATAATACCGAGACAACATTGTGAAGTACGCTTGGTAAAAATTTCAGATTCTGGGTCATTTTACTTTCGGAGATACATCCTGTGCAAGTTAGGGATTTTTACTAGCCCTAAAATCAATCTCAAACGAGTCATTTTGTTATTTTCGCTACAAATTTTGTTTGGTGACATTTTAGACTTTGAAATTTTTAGGATACTGAGAAAACATAGCAAAATTTGCTTGGTCAAAATTTCAGGTTCTGGATTATTTTAAGTTTGGAGATACAAGTGGTGGAAATTAGGTTTTTTTTTACTAACCCTAAACTATTATAAAATAGGTGTTTTGGGTAAAACGGTCATATATGCTTCATTAAAGATCCAAATTCAGTGCCACTAGTTGTAGTGGAAAAATAACAGGCCATGTTATTTCATGTGAAAAATTTGGAATCATATCATAGAAATTGGAGGTTAGGCAATATGTGCAAGTTTTCTCTCTAGAAAAGGCAAAAAATCAACAAGTTCTAGGAAAGTCATCGTAGCTTTCACTTGACAGATTACATTTTGATTAGACTCGTGGCATTGCAGAGAAGAAATATCAGAGTTCTACGTGCCAACATTTTAGATTCAAACGAGTCAAAATTTCAGAGTTACATTAGAAGGAAGGTCATCTAGAAGGACATATTCCAAATCAAGGTTACAAAGGTATGTTCACTTAAAACTATCATAAATTTGGATTTGGATGTTTGATTGAGTTGATTCAAAATCCATTGGAAAGAGAAAACAAATGATATTATATTGAAAAAAATATTATAACTATTTGAGATAATTATCCTTAATATATTAAGGTTGTAAGTTGAAGTTAAAGATGAATACCTCAATTTACAGGAGATGAAGATAAAGATGAAATCAATCCAATATAATGGTTGAGGATGGAAAAGGAATATGGTATAACTCCTTCAAGGGAAATGAATTACTTTTTTGGTAAACCTTGGAAGTTGTGGATGAGTATTGATAAGGATAATAAATGGAACATGACATGAGAAGAATTTGAAAAACTCTTCTCAAATAAATGGATTAGGAATACACAAATGGAGGAAATGTATGGAATTCAAGATGAGTTAAAAGAAGAAAAAGAAGAGATCAAGAAGAAGGGTGATGAGCTATCTAAGATAAGAGACCTTAATGAAGCACTCACTAAAGATGTTCAAAAATTAAAACAAGGAAAGAGTAGTAAAGGGAAGTGGGAAAAGGACGAGGCAAGGGAAGAATTGAAAAAAAAAGTTGAATAAATACGTATATTATGAAACCATAATAAAAAACTACTAAATGAGGTTAAGAGATTGAAAGAAGAAAATAAGCATTGTCAAAATCAAGAAAAATAAAGGATATTAGATGAAGAAACTACCAAAAGACTTGAAGAGGAAATTTACAAGAAAGTTGAGGAATTCCTAAATACCGATGAGGTAAAATCAGAGATGCAATCCAGAATTGAAGAAGGACATCAAAATTTGATAGATGGGGTCACATTGCAACTTCAAAAGGAGAAATAATATAAGACTCAAGTAGGTCACCAGAAGATGCTTGAAGAAGTTGAATTTCATCTAAAGAATGTACATGTTAAATATGATGGTATTATCTCCAAGGCTAGAGCAATCAAAGACCAAACAACGAGGATAGGGGATTCCATTGTCTTTGAAAAAAAACTGAAATGCATGTAGAAAGTGAAGTAAAACTATCAAATGTGAAACCATATTGACACCTCATTACCAGGAAAGATTTCAAGGAAGGCAAGAAGGTCGATATCAACATCATCAAGGAAGAATATGGAATACTTGTCAATATTCATGGAACAAGACTTCACGAAACCACTCTTCAACAAGCTATTATAAAAAACCAACAACCACTACAAATTGGACAAGTTACAACAACAATACATGGAATCAAAGGAAATAAAATTATGCAACAACTAGCCACCAAGGATTAAGACCAAAAATAATTGATTTTGGATGGATGGATCATCATCAATGGAATGAAGAAAGCAAGAACATAAGAAAATCATATTACTTGGTTTCATCACATGTGAACCCTTTAATTACAAAGCTTTGGGGACAATTTTTTTTGAAGGAGGGTACTATGTTATGACACAAGGTGGGAATATATGGGGTTAAATGTATATGATATGACCCCAAAGGGGGGAATATATGCGGCTAAATGTACACGTAATGTGTAAATATATATCTAATAGGGTTGGCCTAATAGTAAAGGGGCCTCATGTATATTGTGTGAATAGGTGCATATAGAGATCATGTATTCATTATTGAGAACATATGAATTGTGATGTATGAATGTAATTGGGTATTTGGAGGAGATTCTTCTATTATTTAAGTAGTTATTATATAATAGACTCATCTCTTTTATGTATATTGGAATTGTGCTCCACACTCACATGGGTGTACATGGTGTGTACTTCTGGTTTATTATGATATTAAGCATTTGGATCATAACGAATTATGAGGGGATTCTTCTATTATTTAAGGAGTTATTATGTAACTCATCTCTCTTATCTATATTGAAATTGTACTCCAGGCTCACATGGGTGTACATGGTGTGTACCTCTGGTTTATTATGATATTAAACATTTGGATCATAACAAATTGAAAGACTACTTTAGTAGGTTGTTGCATTTTTATTGATCGTTGCAATGTGTGAGCAAAAAAAGATATATTATTGTGGCTCAAGACTGAATTCATCCAGTCAAATACGGTTCACCACCATAACTCCCAAGGGACAAACAATTGAAGGAGTTGAAGATAAACAACTAGTATTGCTACTAGCTTTGTTGTTGTTGGTTCTATTATTGATCCTCTATTTGCAAAATGAAAATATGCTACTTAAACTACTAATTATACTTATCCTATTTATGCCTTTGCTTATGCTACTTATGCTTTATATTCTATTTTTAATAAGTTATGGCCAAATGCTAATCGATTTACCTTAATTCTAACATATCAAACTAAACCTTAAAACTTAATTCGATCCATACCAAACTAATTAAGAATAAGGTTATATTTCAATTTGCCTTAGTTTCTAATTAGATGCTTAAGGAAACTTTTTAAATTCTAACATATCAAACTAAACCTTAAAACTTAATTCGATCCATACCAAACTAATTAAGAATAAGGTTATATTTCAATTTGCCTTAGTTTCTAATTAAATGCTTAAGGAAACTTTTTAAATTTGGAAATGGGAACTTTGTGACAATTGTTTTGTATTAGAGGGAAAAGGATGGGGTGGGGTAGTGATGATATATTTTGTAAGTCACAAGAGAGACAAAAAGGGAATTGCGGTGCAACAATTTTAGTATCCCAAGGGTAACTTGTCCTTGTGGTAAACCATTTATAACTCATTGCATTTTTTTATGTGCATTGTGTTTTTCACAAGTTTTTAGTAAAACGAAAATTTATATTTTTATAATTATGACAAATTTATTGGGAAAGATGCTATCCACATGACATTACAAACTAAAAATATAATATAGTTATACACATTTGCACAAAATAAATTTATAAAAAATAAATTAAAAAAATAAATTTGACATAGACGGTTATGAATTGTTTAAAGTGAGACATAGATGCACAAAATGCGAGTCTTGGATTCGTTGCCTAAATAAAGATGTTAAAGTTTGTTTTTTTACTTTATAGTGTCATACAGAGAAGCCCTCTCAAAGTCCTTCCCTCTTTTGCCTTTTCCATTATTCTTCAATTGAAAATGGAGGCATAAGTGTACATAAAAGAATGCAACACTTTGTATATTCAGATATAGAGATTGAGCGTAATGAGTTAGGACTCGTAAAGGACTTGAAGATGAGATACAAAGTTAACAAAGTTATACATTTAATATTGGAAAAAGTTATATATTTAATATGGAAAAAGCCAGGGGCTAAAGGAGATGAGATACAAAGTTAACAAAGTTATACATTTAATATTGGAAAAAGTTATATATTTAATATGGAAAAAGCCAGGGGCTAAAGGAGAGTAGGAAATTATTTAAAATTTATAAAAAATAATAATAAAATAAATAAGAGATTGTCAATAAAGTTTGGTTGATAAATTGAATGGTTGTTATTCTCTAAAAGTTATAATTTTTTTTATTTCAAATAAAAAAGATGAAATTACATTTAAAATAATGTTTGAAAGACACCAAAATCAAAGAATAAATTACTGTTGGGTCACCAATCAAAACAAAACAAGTTTAAGAAAATAAGATCTTAAAGCTTCATAGCTCTAACCAACAAGTGAAAATCAACTATCTCTATAATGATAATGCTCAAAGTGGGTTTTAAACAAGAAACCAAATGAAAGTCTACGCCTATAATGACCTCTTAACATGAAAGAGTACAAAGACACGAGTCAATCCATTGAAGGAAAATGGAACATAATATCAAGAAAAAAATGGTCTAGCAGAGATTACATCATGCTCAGAGTTCCGAGACTCTGTGATCTCCAACAAGCCTACTGGAGCATTCACAACTCTATTTGACAATCCATTTGCAATAAAATGCAGTGCACAATAGGTGCGGTAATAAGAAAAGTTCTCCAATCTATCGAATACCTCCTTAACCCTCCTAATGAGATGATCCAAAGCCAAATTTAAATGCTTTCTTTGATCTGAAATCCAATTGATCACTAGCTCAGAGTCCTCAAAGATCTATAAATATTGAATACCTCTTTCCATTACAATCTCCACCAACAATAGTATAGCCTTCACCTTTGCCAAGTTATTGGATCCAAACACTAATCCATGGGAAAAAAATAATGAGTGATGTGAAAGAAACAAGAATCCACCGACTCCACATTTCCTTGGATGTCCTTTAGAAACACCATTAAAAAATCCCTAAGGCCCACATTTATCCATTTGAACTTGCTTGATCTTCCTTGAGCCCTTGACTTTGATATCCTTCCAGAATCCATTGAAGGCATATTTAATTTTGAAAAAGACTTGTAGTGGGTAGATCATCACATCCTCAAACAACATCCCATTATGAGCTCTCCAAATTTCAACATTCCATTATGAGTTCTCCAAATTTCCTAGACAATCAACAAAAGAAATGCCTCAAATTCTTTTAGAATTTTGTTCTCCCGCCAAATTTTAAAATTTTCTTCTAGGGATTCACCCCTCCAAGAGCCAATCCCTTCAGTGAGAGTGATTGCATCATCCCAATATACATCAAGCAAGAAATGAAAACCAACCAACATATGTAACACAAACTCTAAAGCTCATCTCCACATTACACACCATACAAAACCATCAAAGGCGTTTTTTTGGAGGTTATCATAGGTAATGATTTTGTTTGAGAGTGTCATCTAAAGAAATAGGCTACACTTTAGGGGACTCCCTATAATCTATACCTTCTTCCCACCATTGAGAATTTAGGTTGTACTTTGAAGAGAACATTGCATCATAACCAAGCTTGGCCATGTAGTAACCACCCATATGGTTCCTTTCCCACAATAGTTTGTCTTCCTCCTACCTAAGGAATATTTTTTGGTGATTAGATTCTGAACAAAAGTGTCCCACTCCTCCACTTCTAATTTGTTTATACCCAAAGATTCAAACTTCAACCAGATACCACCCTATAAAGGAAGGCCTACCCCATAATTAACATCAACTAAAGTTAATCTATTGAGGGATTTGAAGGAAACCTCGAGCTCCAAGGGTAATCAAAAATCAATCCACCCCCCCAAATCCAGGGGTCCACTCCCAACCTTATGCTTTTCCCATCACCAACCTTTTGAGCTAGCCACTTCCCAACTGGAGGGAAAGCATGGAACAATGCCTTCCAAACAATAGATGCACGAAGATGACTATTACTAAGGCTCCTAATCCAATCTAAAACTAACACATGATGACTATAATTTTGAACATGGGCATCTCTCCATAGTCCAAATCTTGAAATCAATTTCCATAAGCTTTTGGCTACAAGTGTCTTGGAAAAATGGAAGATATTCTTGAGGCCCTACCTCACTTCCTTCTTGATTCTTACAATTCTCTCCCATCTAACGAAGTCCATTTATCCATTACATGATTAAAATCCCACAACAAGGTGAATATCTCCCCCCTAATCTTCCACAAGATGCTTGTGGGGATATATGAAAGAGGCTACCAATAGACTGGTATATCTTCTATTACGAAATTTACCAAATTTAATATTCCACCTAAAGATAGCCATCTGTTGTACCAAGAAGTAAACTTATTCTCGATCTTACTATAGAGCCACATCCAATTCTGATAGCCATATTCATTTGGATTTAGGAGGAAACTAAGATACTTCATCCCATTCTAGAATTCACCTTCCTAAAAAGGTAATACTTCTAGAATAGATTGTTGTTGTCCTTCCACTACTCTATGAAACATTATGAAAGATTTATGTTTGTTTACTTCCATTCTTGTGGCCTATCAATAGAGCTCTAAGAATCAATGAATAACTCTTGCATCCCTCATGGAACGATCCCCAAAAAGTAAAACATCATCAATGAAAAACAAATGAGTAAGAGAGATATAAGTCTCGATCCTAATGTCCTTTAATCTTCCAAGCTCTCTTTCACGAAGTAGGCGTTTGCTTAAGCCTTCAACCATGAGCTAAAAAAGTAAGGGTAAAAGTGGACACTTTTGCTTTGGTCCTTTAGTGAGATGGAAAAAGACACAAGTAGAACCATTTGTCACTAAAGAGAAAGACATATAAGAGAAACAACCTTCCACTCACTTTACAAATTCACAAGAAAAACCAACATTTAACATCATCAACCTAAGATAATTCTAACTTACCATATCAAAAGCCTTATAAAGGTCTAATTTGATAATGAATGAAGATTTATTTTTTACCTTTATGGTGTGGAGACCTTGTCCTATGTCAATGGATTCATGAATTTTTCTATCATCTAAAAATAAAATTGCTCACCTAACTTGATTCTTCTGGCAATGATCTTATACACAACATTACAAAGATAAATGGTACTAAAATATTCAAAAGTATTAGGAATATCCTTCTTAGGAATCATAGCTAAGAAAGTGGAGTTAAAATCCCCTATAATCTTACTATAGCTCATAGATTCTTCCATAATTGTAATAAGACCTTACCCAACAAATCAAGAAAAAATTCAAATAATTGATTGGACCAACCATCATGTCTATGGATCTTATCTTTATTTAATGCCTCTATAACCATTGTTAATTTTTCCATGGAGACCTCTTTCATAAGGCCTCTATTTTGGTCATAGCCCACAAAAACTAGGAAGAAAGCTACCATTTGAACTATAGTTGCAATGTTATCTCTAAGAGGTTCCTTAAAAATATTATTGAGGTGATTTTTACTCACTTCTACCATATCCCTAAAAGTGTGGGCTAGCTCTTCCCTCCCATTCCATATGCTCTCTCTCTCTCTCTCTCTCTCTCTCTCTCTCTCTCTCTCTCTCTCTATATATATATATATATATATATATATATATATATAATTTTTGCATAATTGTGGAAAAATCTAGTGTTTTCGTCACCTTGAGCTATCCATGTAGTTCTACTCTTTTGCATCCATGTTTCTTTTTCCTAGTACATGAACTCCTTTTTAACATCTTCCTTAATTTTTATATTCTTCATCTCTATTTAAAATACCATTCATATTTGAAATGAAGATATTTGCTATATCTTCCTCTAAAATCCAAATCTTCTATTGAGAGTCTTTGAATTTGACCTTTTTCCATTGTGTAGTTTTCCTTTTGATTCTCTTCATATTTTCAATGAACTAGTACATATCTTAGTCCCCCAATTGACTGTCATAATACCTCCATTTATCTCAAACCATATCTTTGAATTCTGGGTCCTTGAGCCAATAAGAATCAAACTTACAAGGACCAGGAGGTTTTGGGGTCATAACCCCCACTTGAAGTAACATTGGAACATTATTAGATGGCCCTCATTCTTTTATCTATGATCTTATGCTACCTACACTGTCCACAAATTAATCAACTACTAGAAAATGATTAAGTCTCTTGGAGACAACACCATCCCCCACCTTATTGTTCCTTCATGTCAATTTCATAGACAGAGGATCTAATTCAAAAATACCACCATCATCAATCTTCTTCAGGAAATGCTCAACTAGATGATCCATCATTCCCTTCCCCCCCAAGACTTCAACTTGTCTCAAGATCAAATTCATATCTCCTCCCACTATTATATTATCCTTCCTAAGTTCCAGATTCCCAAAAAAGGAATCCTAATAAAATTCCCTAGCCAAGAAAGGCCCATAAACATTGAAAATATTGAAACTATATTTAAATATGGAGAGAATAACACTAGACAAATGACATTATGAATAAAAGAGATAGACTTGAATAAAGAGTCTTGTACCCCACCTTTCACTAGATCCCTAGACTTCCCTTATACACTAAGAGTTTCAAACATCCACCTAGGAAGGGATGACATTAACAAATGTTTAACCTTACTAGCCACCATAGCTAATTCTTGAGTCAAAATCACCTTGAGGTTATTTGTTGTAATTACCCTCTTCAGGGAGTTTCTTTTAAAGGAACTTCCTAGACATCATATGTTATAAGAGAGCACAATCATTTTGGAACCTTAGAGTGGGTTTTTCTTACTCTAAGTCCCCCCTAAATATTCATTTGTTTGCTAGATAAAACATTCATGAGATATTGTTTCTTTTCTCAAGAAAGGTGAAATTTCCTATTAGGACCGACCTGTACATCCCCTTGAGTCATACATATACCCCATTCAACTCCCTCTTTCTCCAATACAATGCCCTTCTTTTTGGCTCATCTTAAATGATATTTTTTGTTAGGGTCCCTCCCACCCTAACTCCCCAATTTAGTACAATATATTGTTACTTAAATGTATTGAAGTCCATCTCTATTGAATAAGGCTCCATAAGATAATAGAGTATGAAATCAATAAATGTAAGTTTCCTCATTAAATAACGTCTGCTAGTTAGAGGTTGAGGCCTCATTAATGGAGGTCCACTAGGTGGTGGGTTTTGGTCAATTAGAAAAAATATATTGTGGTAAAAGTCATGTAATTGGTTATCAAGTGAATATTATTGTATTTAGAGCCATGTTGATGTAGGAGGTTTCCCTCTCAAAGATTCAAGTGGACATTGCATGCAGTTTTGAATATCAATAAAGGTTTGTTTTCTGCTATTATTTCTTAATTCTGGTGTTGTTTATTTGATTTTTGTAGTTATATTTCCTTCCATCTTTCTCTATTTATTTTCTTTCCACAACTATATTATGTCTATTCTTCTCTAAATAATTTTATTTAGCTAACAAGGAACACTAAAATTGGTATCAAAGTACTTTACTGTGCCAACACACCTCCCAATTTTAGAATTATTTTTTTTAATGCTAGAGACATGTTCCAATGTATTTAAATAAAACATATCTCTGTTATTCAGTGGGTAAACCTATAATTGGGGAAGGATACACATAAAATAAAGAGGTATCACCTGGTTGAACACCCTTGTAACCTCTATTGGTACCCCTTCTAGCAGTACCACATCAGACAACACATGTATATGGAATTGTCTTCCACATACCTTCGGGTATATTTGAAGCCCCATAAGAACACATGAAAATATCCTTAGATAATATTTTTAGCCATCATGTTGCCATATTATACCAATAACAACACTTGGGGAAATCATTTTTGTGTACTAGGGAATCAAGTAGTATGACTAAGGGTATGGCTTATCATCTTAGTTGGTGTAGTGAAAGATTCGACCAAGTACTATTGTTGTAAACCCTCTAGTATATCAGAGAGATATAACACTTGACACTCCTTAGTCCTTAGGGCCTTGCAAACCCTAACATCTTCTTGCAAACTTGGCTTCTACAACATAAGCAATGAAAATTCCTACACAATTTGCAATATCAGGAATTTGGGGATTTCATTAGTGCATTAATACTTAGTGGGGAGATTGATACTTCTCCCCTAGATTCAAATAGG
>ML780766.1:306720-320996 GCA_009831015.1 Picea engelmannii | reverse complement strand
TTTTTTATGGACCCACTTAGGCCATTACTTGTTACCCATGTCCACAGACTCCTCTCGGGAATTGGGATATTTCATAAATAACATCTTCAATGGAACTAGTGGTCCCATGACTACACTCGCAACATGTCAATTAGAAAAATGGAAACCAATATGTCTTCCCTCACTGCACAAGTCAACCTTTATTTTTGATCGGATTTTGAATATGAAGGGTAACCTTAAGGAGGGTGATAATGTATTTGGTTAAGGATCCCATAAGGGTAAGCACCTTGAGGATGAAGAATATCCCACTGATCAATTCTCATTTTGTAATCGTTCCCACAATTTGATGCCTTGCATCCCTAAAGTTGACCTAAATAAGTTTGATGGGTTGGATCTGACCAAATGGAGCATGTTAGGGACCTAACCTCCCTAGCCCCTCATGTAGGTAGAATAATATATTTTCCATGTAATACATGCCGACATTAGTTAATAATCCCTATTTAATAATGTGAACAAGTCTAATGTAAGAACACTTAATAGAAGCTTCCTCTTCTAGAAAGATATTCCTCTAGAATGTTCTTTAGAATTTATAATTAGTATAAATAGGAGTAGAAGGTGTGAGAAAGTTTTTTCTTGAGAATTATTATAATAGATCTCTACTCTGCTGGAGGTTTCCCCCTCAAAGAGACAATTGAACTTTGCTTTCTATCAATAAAGGTATCATTGTTGGTGTTGTTATTCTCTATATTATGTTGTTCCACTGGTATTTGTTGCAATATTTTTGTTTCTTCTTATTATAATATATCTGGTACCTTACAAGTGGTATCATAGCACTTTCCTCTACATAAATTGTGGGATTTTTTTTATAGGGTAGAGACATGTATTGTCGGTGTATTTAAAGCACAAATATCTATAATTCAGTAGATAAAACTGTAGCCGAGGAAGACTACACACAGGAAATACAAACAGTTTCACGGGGTTACTCGAAACAAACATTTCACCTTATTAGAAACCTTTGTAACCATTGTTGGTACCCCTTTAAGTAGTACCTCATCAAACAAAATATATACATGAACATCACTCCCATGTACTGTCAGGTATATTAGGAGTCCCCTAGGTCTCCTGAAACCATGTCTAGATCAGTCGATCAACCGCCTGAATTCTATAATGACACCGAGAACAATACTCTAGAAAATACTCTCTAGCACTTGGGTAATCAGGTAGTATGACTAAGGGTACAATCGAACCTCTTTAGTTGGTTCCCTGAGATATTGATATGAGCACTACTGTTCAATTTCGTATGTTTACATAGATCTATATTATAGGGGAAACCGTTGTTTGTAGGAACCCTAAAAACCCTAACCCTTGAGAAAGGAATAGAACAACAAAGAAATAGAAGGGGAATTTTGTCGTGCAACCCTACCTCCTGCATCCATGTTGTGAAATTCCTACATAGTTGTTGCTATTAAGAATTTGGACATTATGTCATTACAGTATTCTTTAGGCCAGAGTATAAGTCCGCATGAGAAAAACAAAATAAAAATAGTGGTCCCGCCGACACCCTTATTCGTGACCTATCCCATTGGGTTCCTCTGTCCACCTTGATCGTTGTGGTATATATCATTTGTAAGAATTGTTTTTACTTGGAACCATCCACCCCCCATGACACCCTTATTTGTGACCTATCCCATTTAATTCCTCATTTCACTCAGTCCATCGTGACACCCCTCACCTATAACCATTTTTTTTATGTGCAATCCCACCTGCCCATTTTTGCCTCTTCACCAATGGATCTCACATGTGGCCAAGAAATCAATGCTTTTCTTGGTGAAAACACCCAGAAAAAGGAGGACATCAAGCACATCAATTCCAATCTTGTCTCTCTCAATTCCAATTTTGAGACCCTCAAGGACCAATATAGCTCCCTCAAGGACCAATATGCCACCACCAAAGCCACACTCAAAATATTAGTGAGTCGATCCCTGAACCCTACCTCATATGAACAAAATTCCTATTAGGAAGATGTCGAATCTTCCATTTGTTGGCATGTTTTACAGGCAGAGTATGCTTGTCATTGATGGCAAGTACAACATCGATGATGGCTTGAGTACAGGAAGGATGTGTCAGGCAGGCACCATAAGTCTTTTGGTAAGATGCTGCAGAGAAATCTCGACAAGATCAGAGTATGCAGTGATGGATCTCAATGAAGATTTATCGTTGAATGTCAGATATGAGCCTGAGGTCCGATCGGCGTTGGATCCGGGAGAACTTACACGCTCTTTAACGAGCAAGGTGAAATGCGAAACCCCGAAAAATCACCTCAACAAAGACTCCATTTCAGAGTTTCGGTTACTGGGAGATGGAGAAGTCAAGATTCAAGACTCTCCAACATAGGAATCTCGAAGTTGCGAAATGAGAAACCCTGAAATCGCGAAATAGGCGCATCGCTCAAAGTTTCAGCTACTGGAGTTTCGGATACTGGGAGATAGGGATGTCACATAATCTCGTCATCAGGAGTCCCGAAATGCCAAAATTCGAAAACCCAAAATAGGTGCATCGCTTGGAGTGTTGGATACCGAGATTTCGATTACCGAGAGATGGAGATGTCAGAGACTCACATCATCAGGAGTCTCGAAGTGCCGAAATGCGAAAAACCAAAACAGGCGCATCGCTTGGAGTACTGGATATTGGGATTTTAGATACCAGGAGATGGAAATGACAAAGAATCTCACCATAAGGAGTCCCGAAGTCGCGAAACCCGAAGTCACGAAATGTCACAGACAAGCTGCGTTTCGGAGTTTCGGGCACTGCGACATGGAGAGTCAAGAAACTTTACTACAGGAATACCAAAATGCCGATTCGCCGAAATGAGAAATGCTGGAGTATCATACCGTTGATTTGACTCCATTTCAGAGTTCTGGATACCGGGAGTTGAAGTGTCGAAACACTTCACCACAGGAGTACCGAAATGTCGAAGTGTCAAAACGCGAAATTGCGAAATGCAGTTTTTGAATAAGGCTATGGTCACAGCCATTGGTCACATCGGTGAGAGATAGAGGAAAGAGCTAGAGAAACCAAGCTCCATTTCGAGGATCGCGACATGGAGTGTCGAGACACTTGATCACACAAATCCCGAAATGCCGAAATGAATGCAAGATTAATGAAAGTCATCCAACGGTGCAGATGAAATTGAGTCAAATTGGAGGGCTACTGTTGCACGTCATAGTGTAACTGCCAGAAACCACTGATGGTTTCTGCCAGAGGACTCGAAGACACTTCGGGGTGATTGACAGAGGAGGTGAAGAATCTCAAGGCATCTGCAAGTAGAACATTGACTGTTCGTGGAGGTGATTAACAACTGGATGAGCATTGGAGCCTGTAACTGCAACATAGTAGTTGAGCTTGATTGTAATAGAAGATGAAGAATTTTAACTGCTGGTGATGCGAAGTAATTTGATCATGACACCCAGTGATGATGGACACATGGGATTAACAAATAGAGAAGTTGAGGAGTTGCCATGATGAATAGGCAGAGCACTTGACATGCAGAACATGCAGAACCATTGGACACAGGGCATGCACAAGATGCACAAAGATCATAAGAAGGTTGAACAAAGAAGAGATCGAGAGGTTGCAGTGGTGTGGGATGCATGTGTGAAGAAGGAGGTGGAGTGTAGCAACTGAAATGGATAGAATACAAAGGGTGCATTGAATGGGAATGGTACAAAAAGAACAAGAGGCAGAAGAACAGAAAAGTGCAATGGATGCGTGCAGGAAGACAGTGAGTAAGACAGAGCAGCGAAATATTGGAGAACAATGATGAGACTGGTAAGTTGTTGTTGAACACTATATCACTGTAATAAGTTTCAGTAATTCATATTCATAAACTAGGGTGGTAGGGAGGTTCTAGGGAGGACTGGTGTTCTTAGAGGTTCAAGTGGGTGCTTGAACACAGGGAGTTGTAGCTCCTGTCTAGTTGGTACTAGAGAAACCAGGGAGTTGGTTCTATAGAAACCAGGGAGTTGGTGCTTCCTTCTAGTTGGTGCTAGAGAAACCAGGGAGTTGGTGCTTCCTTCTAGTGGGTGCTAGAGAAAACAGAAAGTTGGTTCTCTCAACAAATTGCAGCTTGCAAAAATAGAGGTTGTAGCCTCACAATGAGTAGGTGCTCATATGTATGATAATGTAAAGAATGTAAATAATTCTTATCATATAAAGAAGAAGATTTTTTTACCCTTTATGGGTTTCCTCGGGAAATATCTGTCTCTATGTATCTCATATATGTGATTGATGCTGAATGTCCCATTGCTTATTTTCCTGCATTATTGTGATTATCATTGAGTGCCTTGTAAAGAATTTAAAAGAAGCATAATTGTTTAACCATGATAACAACTGATTCACCCCCCCTCCTCTCAGTTGTCCAACAATTGGTATCAGAGCCGGCCCCTTTTGTCTAAGGGTAGATCCTATAGCTTAAACATGTCAAGCCATGAAGGAAATTCAACCAATAAGGCCCCTCTATTCAATGGAACAAACTTTGCCTTCTGGAAAGTTAGAATGAGAACCTACATAATGGCTTTAGGTGCAGATGTCTGGGATGTGGTAGATATTATTTATGTAAAGCCAGTTGTACTAGCTAATAAGGATGACAAGCTAGAATTTAGCTTCAACACTAAGGCTATGAATGCTATCTTGAGTGGACTTGCAGAAGCAGAATTCGTAAAAGTTATGCATCTAGGAATTGCCAAAGAAATGTGGGACAAACTCATTAGAAATTATGAAGGTAATGAGAAGGTAAAGGATGCCAAGCTTCAAACCTACAAAATACAGTTTGATCAACTCAAGATGAAGGAAGATGAAACTATTGGAAAATACTTTCTGAGAGTAGAAGAATTGGTAAATGCAATGAAAGCACTTGGTGAAAAAATTGAGGAACCCTCTTTAGTTCAGAAAACCTTGAGATCTCTCCCAGATAGGTTCAACCCAAAGGTCTCTTCTATAGAAGAACTCAATGATCTAAAAACCTTATAGTTTGATCAACTTCTAGGAACTTTGACTGCATATGAAATGAGAATAGTTAAAGATAAACCCACCTCTAGAGAAGCATCATTTAAAGTAGATAAGAATGAGGATTCTGAGCCCGATGAAATTGAAGAAAAAATTGTGAAGAGACTGAAGAAGGGATCAAGCAAATACAAAGGTAAAGCGCCTTTCAAATGTTTCAACTATGGTAGGATAGGTCATTTTGCAAATAAATGTCCCCACAAAGGAAAGGATCAGACATGTGATGACGAGGAGAAGTACAAACACAAAAATTTCTTTAAAGAGAATAACTTTAAGAAGAAAAGTCTTTGCGTAAACAATGATGATGATCCTTCAGATGATGAAGACAATGAATCCTCTATTGAAGATAAACTAAATGACTTCATACTTATAGCTAAAGAGGATTATGATAATAAAAACACAGGGAGTGATGTTAATGAAGAAGAAGCTATGGTTGACATGGAAGGAGAACTGATCAGTGCAATGGAAGATATTGACAGACTAAGAATCAAGAACAGAAAGAAAAGACAATTGCTGATACAGTTCGAGAAAGACAATAAAAAACCTCATGAAGACCTTGTCCTACTAAAAGTAGAATTAGAAGAGGCAAAGAAAATCGAAGACATTCTGAAACAACAATTATCAAAAAAGAAGGCAAGATGTGAAGCATTAGAACAAGAAGTAGTGAAAACTAGGAAAGAGATGGAGAAGTTTCAAGCCTTGTATAATCATAATCTTTCAAGTATCAAAGCCTTAGAAGGATTAGCCACCATCTTGAATCAACAAAGGAATCCAAAGTTGAAAACTGGTTTGGGTTATGAAGAGGGATCAAGTAGTGGCAAGCCAAGAAATGAAGAACCCATGAAGTTTGTCAAATGTACAACCAATAACAACAATGAACCTGCAGAAACAAAGGAAGACAATCAGCTGCCCAGGACGAGTAAGGAAAAAGATGCCAGAACTGAATCTGTAGAACAAAGAAATAATGGGCTCGCTACTGAAAGATGTCATCAACATGGAAGAAATCGATTTGCACAAAGAAGACAACCATTTCCCAGGTACAAAGAATTTTTCCATGGCTATTGTTTCCACTGTTCTAACTTTGGTCACAAAGCTATAAATTGTTCCTTAAGACTTAGACATGAGCAATTAAGATTTCAAAGGAATAAATACTTCCCACAACAAATAATGATACAGCCAAGTATCAATCCTTCACAGACTGCATATTGCCAAATTAAGTCTAGGGACATGCAACTAAGGAGGCCAATAAATAAAAAACAGTCAATGAGTAGACAACACTGCAACAATAAGTTTTACCTATTGAATAATGAGATTGAATGCTTCACCTGTCATAACTTTGGACATAAATCTATTGACTGTTGGTTAAGGAACTATGAACCATATTCGAAATCCCCTGCTGAAAATGTCAAGCTTTGGAAGAAGAAGGAAAGTGACAAGTGTGGATTAGTATTGTCCGCTCAAAGAAAAACAAACCCTTAGTATATATATAGTGGATGATCCAAACACATGATGGGAGACAAAGGCAAGTTTCTATCTCTAAGTGAAAGAAAATCAGGAAACATAACCTTTGGAAATGATGCTCCAGGGAAAATAAAGGGAAAAGGGATGGTGAGCTTAAGTAATGGAAAAGGAAAATCCCAAGATGTTCTACTTGTAGATGGGCTGAAACACAATTTTCTCAGTGTAATTCAAATGTGTGACAGAGGATGCGAAGTGGTGTTCACGTCCAAGGACGTCAAGATAAAATCTGTAACCTCAAGACAAGTGGTGGCCAAAGGCATAAGGACAAAAAATAATGTATATGTGCTGAAAGAAAATAGAGAAAAATGTCATCTAAGTAGACATGATGAAAGCTGGTTATGGCATAGGAGACTTGGACATCTAAACTTTGACCACTTAATCAAACTCAAAAAACTTGAGGCAGTAAAAGATCTTCCGAGAATATGAAAGCCCCAAGATTCAATGTGTAAACCCTGTCAAGTAGGGAAGCAAGACAGGACACAGTTTGAGTCCAAGAGATTGACTTCAACAGAGAAACCACTCCAACTAGTTCATATGGATTTATGTGGACCATCAAGACAGGAAGGAACAAGGAAGGAAAACTACTTCATACTGATTATCGATGATTACTCCAGACTTACTTGGGTTGCCTTTCTCAAGGAAAAGGTTGAAGCATTTGAGAAGTTTAAAATATTTAAGGATTTAACTGAGACTCAAACATGTAAGAGGTTAAAGGCAGTAAGATCAGACCGGGGAGGAGAGTTTATGTCAAGAGACTTCAAGGAATTCTGCGATGAGCATGGGATCAAGAGAGAATACACAATCCCAAGAACTCCACAACAAAATGGAGTTGTTGAGAGGAAAAATAGAACAATGCAGAAAATGGCCAGGTCAATGATGAATGAGAAGAACATTGGCCAAACCTACTAGGTAGAAGCAATACACACAACAATCCATGTTCTTAACAAAGATCAACTCAGACCACAAAGTGACAAGACACCTTGTGAACTGTGGTTTGGGAGACCTGCTTCAATTAAACGCTTCAAAGTCTTTGGGAGTAAATGCTACATAAAGAATAATGATGAGAACCTCGGAAAATATGATGACAGGGCTGATGAAGGTATCTTCTTAGGGTATGCTACAAATAGTAAAGGATATAGATGCTATAATAAGAGGCCGCATAAAATGGTTGATTGTATTGATGTAAAAGTTGATGAAGGAATCCCAGCAAGAGAGATGTACAGTAATGAGTCTTCTATAGAAGACACAACTAAAGCTGAAGATGAACAGGTCCAAGAATCAGAAAACGAAGACTTTAAATCAGATGAAGACTCAGACACTCAGACAGACTCAAATCAACAGTTAACTTCAAATTCCTCCTCCAAAATCATTCAAAAGAATCATCCCGCAAGTCAGATAATTAGAGAAAAAGATAAAGGTGTACAAACGAGGAGAAAGCTAATCAAAAACACCGAACAATCTCATATAGCCTTCATATCCAAGCTAGAACCCAAGAATTTTAATGAAGTCAACAAATATGACCACTGGGTTAAAGCAATGAATGATGAACTTGATCAGTTTGAGAAAAAAAATACATGGGAGATGGTTCATAGACCTGAAGATAAAAATGTCATTGGCTCCAAATGGATCTTTAAGAATAAGTTGAATGAGCAAGGACAAGTTGTCAGGAACAAAGCAAGGTTAGTTTGTAAAGGATATGCTCAAATAGAAGAACTGGATTTTGATGAAACATTTGTGCTTGTAGCAAGATTAGAAGATATCATAATGTTTCTTTCCTATGCTTGTCATAAAAGGTTTAAATTCTATCAAATGGATGTCAAGTCAGCTTTTCTAAATGGAGATTTAAGTGAAGAAGTCTATATGGAACAACTAGAGGGTTTCAAACCATCTGATAACCCTGACTTAGTATGCAAGCTGAAGAAACATTTATATGGGTTAAAACAAGCCCCTCGAGCCTGGTATCACAGACTGGATACATATCTCAAAGACAAAGGGTTCAAGAGAGGAACAACTGACAACAATCTATATATTAAAATATAGGATAATAATTTGCTCATCGTATTGGTCTATGTAGATGACATCATCTTCGGATGTAATAAGGATCCATTGGTACAATGGTTTTCTTCTGCCATGGAATATGAGTTTGAAATGTCCATGATAGGAGAACTGTCATTTTTTCTTGGTCTGCAAATTACTCAGAGGTCTGAAGGGATGTTCATTTATCAAGAAACATATCTAAGAGAAATGTTGAAAAGGTTTCAAATGGAAGATTCTAAACCTGTGGGCACACCTATGGTTACTGGTTGCAAATTAAGCAAGGATGATGACTCACATGATGTTGATCAGAGTTTATACAGGTCAATGATAGGTATCCTGTTGTACATCACAACATCTTGCTCAGACATAATGCATGTTGTAGGAATGGTTGGAAGATATTAGTCTGCACCTAAAAAGAGTCATTTACTAGCTGTCAAAAGGATATTCAGGTATTTGAAAGAAACAATGACTTATGGTTTTTGGTATCCCCAAAATCAGAATTTTCAGTTAACTGCTTATTCAGATGCAGATTGGGCAAACTATTTTGATGAGACAAAAAGCACCAGTGGAGGAGCATTCTTCCTGGGTGACTCATTAGTAGCATGGCTTAGTAAAAAACAAGGTTCCATTTCTTTATAAACCAGAAAGGCAGAGTACATTGCTGCTGCTACCTGTTGCACTCAGGTATTATGGATGATTCAAACACTTGCAGACTTGGAGGTAAAATACGTTGCACCGATCCCAATTCATTGTGATAACACTAGTGCCATCAATGTGTCTAAGAATCCATTATTCCACTCCAAGACCAAGCATATTCCCATAAAATACCATTTTCTGAGAGAGCAAGTCACCAATTAGGTTGTTCAGGTTCAGTACATTCCAACCACAGAACAAATAGCATACATCTTTACTAAACCCCTAGCTAAGACCCCTTTTGAATATCTCCGACAGAAGCTGGGTGTCATCTCGTTTCACACCTAAGAGACTCCATCCTGTTAGGGGGAGTCTTGTATTGATTGCATATCTGATACCTCCTAAAAATACTACAACAGCTCAGGGGGAGCGTGTTTTCTTTGACATTGATGTCAAAGGGGGAGAAAAGAACAGGTCTGGGTGCCTTTGTTTCCATCAATGCCAAAGGGGGAGATTGTTGGCATGTTTTATAGGCAGAGTATGCTTGTCATTGATGGAAAGTAGAACAGTGATGATGGCTTGAGTACAGGAAGGATGTGACAGGTGGGCACCATAAGTCTTTTGGGAAGACACTGCAAAGCAAGCTCGACAAGATCAAAGTATGCAACAATGGATCTCATTGAATATTTCCCGATGAACGTCAGATATGAGCCCGAGGTCCGATCGACGTTGGATCCAGGAGAACTTACACGCTCTTTAACGAGCAAGGTGAAATGCGAAACCCCGAAAAATCACCTCAACAAAGACTCCATTTTGGAGTTTCGGTTACCGAGAGATGGAGAAGTCAAGAGTCGAGACTCTCCAACACAGGAGTCTCGAAGTCGCGAAATTTGGAACCCTGAAATTGCGAAATAGGTGCATTGCTCGAAGTTTCGGCTACCGTAGTTTCAGATATCGAGAGATAGGAATGTCATGGACTCTCATCATCAAGAGTCCCGAAGTGCCGAAATGTGAAAACCCGAAATAGGCGCATCGCTTGGAGTGTTGGATACCAGGATTTCGGTTACCTATAGATGGAGATGTCAGAGACTCACATCATCAGGAGTCCCGAAGTGCCGAAATGCGAAAACCCAAAACAGGCGCATCGCTTGGAGTATTGGATACCAGGATTTCAGATACCGAGAGATGGAAAGGAAAAAGACTCTCACCATAAGGAGTCCCAAAGTCGCGAAACCCGAAGTCGTGAAATGTCACAGACAAGCTCCGTTTTGGAGTTTTTGGCACTGCGACATGGAGAGTCAAGAAACTTTACCGCAGGAATACCGAAATGCTGATTCGTCGAAATGAGAAACGCTGGAGTACCAGACCATTGATATGACTCCATTTTAGAGTTCTGGATACTGGGAGTTGAAGTGTCGAAACACTTCACCACAGGAGTACCGAAATGCCGAAGTGCCGAAACGTGAAATTGCGAAGTGTAGTTTTTGAATAAGGCTATGGTCACAACCATTGGTCACATCGGCGAGAGATAGAGGAAAGAGCTAGATCAACCAATCTCCATTTCGGGGATCGCAACATGGAGTGTCGAGACACTTGATCACACAAATCCTGAAATGCCGAAATGAATGCAAGACTAATGAAAGTCATCCAATCGTGCAGATGAAATTGAGTCAAATCGGAGGGCTACTATTGCACGTTACAGTGTAACTGCCAGAAACCATTGATGGTTTTTGCCAGAGGACTCGAAGACACTTTGGGGTGATTGACAGAGGAGGTGAAGAATCTCAAAGCATCTACAAGTAGAACACTGACTGTTCATGGAGGTGATTAACAACTGGATGAGCGTTGGAGCCTGTAATTGCAACAGAGTAGTTGAGTTCGACTGTAATAGAAGATGAAGAATCTTAATAGATGGTGATGAGAAGTAATTTGATCATGATACCCAGTGATGATGGAAACATGGGATTAACAAACAGAGAAGCTGAGGAGTTTCCATAATGAACAAGCAGAGCACTCAACATGTAGAACATGCAGAACCATCGGACACAGGGCATGCACAAGATGCACAGAGAGCATAAGAAGGTTGAACAAAGAAGAGATCGGGAGGTTGCGGTGGTGTGGGATGCATATGTGAAAAAGGAGGTGGAGTGCAGCAACTGAAATGGACAGAATACAAAGGGTACATTGAATGGGAATGGTGCAAAAAGCACAAGAGGCAGAAGAACAAAAAAGTGCAATGGATGTGTGCAGGAAGACAGTGAGGAAGACAGAGCAGTGAAATTTTGTAGAACAGTGATGAGACTGGTAAGATGTTGTTGAACACTATATCACTGTAATAAGTTTCAGTAATTCATATTCATAAACCAGGGTGGTAGGGAGGTGCTAGGGAGGATTGGTGTCCTCAGAGGTTCAAGTGGGTGCTTGAACACAGAGAGTTGTAGCTTCCATCTAGTTGGTACTAGAGAAACCAGGGAGTTGGTGATTCCTTCTACTTGGTTCTAGAGGAACCAGGGAGTTGGTGCTTCCTTCTAGTTGGTGCTAGAGAAACCAGGGAGTTGGTGCTTCCTTCTAGTGGGTGCTAGAGAAAACAGAGAGTTGGTGCTCTCAACAAGTTGTAACTTGAAAAAACAGAGGTTGTAGCCTCATAATGAGTAGGTGCTCATATGTATGATAATGTAAAGAATGTAAATAATTCTTATCATATAAAGAAGAAGAGGTTTTTACCCTTTATGGGTTTCCTTGGGAAATATCTGTCTCCATGTATCTCATATATGTGACTGATGTTGAATGTGCCATTGCTTATTTTCCTGCATTATTGTGATTATCAATGAGTGCCTTGTAAAGAATTTAAAAGAAGCATAATTGTTTAAGCACGGTAATAATTGATTCAACCCCCCCCCCTCTCAGTTGTCCAACACCATTTTCCATGGACCTCATTCCCATCACCTTCATCCTAACCCCTGTCTTCCTAGATTCGAGGTCAATAAATTTGATGGCTCAGATCCCACTGGTTGGGTCACTCAAATGGAAAATTAGTTATATTTTCATGGCATTATCGACGAGTTTTCCAAAATTCATTATGATGTTCTCTATCTAGATCATGAATGCTGGAAATGGTGGAAACGATGTAACAATGCATGCCAAGGGTATGTTTCTTGGACACAGTTTTTTGTAGATTTTTTTGAACACTTTCACATAGACATGCACCATTTAGGTCGTTTGAAAAAGTTGAAATATTTTGGTACAGTGGAAGACTTTATATTTTCCTTTGAACACTTAGATTTCAGAAGATAGGACATGTCCAATGCGTTCTTCAGGGATTGCTTTATTAGTGACCTAAAGGATGAAATTCGTGCCTAGGTCCTCATGGCTCACCCCCATACTTGGTTGGGAGCTACTAAATGTGTCAAGGAAGCACACAATATTGTCTCCTCCCAAAACAGAGAACCATTATTTATTCCTCTCCCTTGACCCACCAATACTGCCCCTTCTGCTACTCTTCTCAAGATACAAAATTAACTCAGGAAAAATGGATGAACGCCAACTCAAGGGCCTTTGCTATAATTGTGATGATAAATATTTTTTGGAGCACAAGTGCAAAGAAAAAAAGATTTTTATAACTATTTTTGAGGATGTTGAAGTTTCCCTTGTTGAAGATATACCCCAAGAAGATGATCCTACTCCTCCCTTTGATCCTATAGAAGTTGAACCACCTATTTCGATCAATGCCCTCACTAGCTCCTCTACTCCACAAACCCTCAAGTTAATTGGCTACATTATGTTGATATTATGGTAGATGCGGGAGTTATTTACCTCCACGTGTAAAACTGATGAGAATAGAATACTCCAGAAAGAAAGAAGAAACCCTAATGAGTTGGCTAATAACCCTAGAAAACTTGTTAGCTCAAGAAGATAATTTATATTAGGTTATTAGCCTCCAAGAGAAGAAGTCGGCCAGAAATAATAATAATACACTGAATAGACATGTACCTAGAAGGAGAAGTCGGCCCAAGTAAGTCTTCCAAAACCACTATAAATATAGGGTACCAATATCTAATTTGACACATCTCAATAATTGCAGAGAGCCAGTTCATGCGCAGTGCAATTGTAGTCTTGTGCACAGGTTTGGAGGAGAACTGCTGGTGCAGCTGGTGCAGCTAGCAGTTATGTTTTGGCTTGGAATATCTCTTGGCTAGGGTTTGGAACATTTGATCAACCTTTGTTGATGCACTATCCTTGGGGAAAGGTGCACTACCCTTTGTATGGCTATCTAGCCTAGGGTTTTCTTCCGGAATGATTCTCTGTCAAGGTTAAGGTGCTCAGAGGGTGGCTTTGGCCTATGGTTGGGTGACAAGGGTATTGTCAATGGTAAAATGAGCACACATTCTTCATATTCTAACATGTTATGGGCCCACACCTCCTTCATTCAGTCTAAACACTGGAAGGAAACATAGCCGCTAGGATATTGAGCTCACTGAGGAACTGCCGCTAGGGTTACTAGTAAAAGTAGCTTCCAAGACACTACCGCTAGGGTTACTGGCAGGAGAAGTTGTAGAAACCCTAATCCTTCTGTTGAGGCACCTTAAGTGAAGGGATTGACCTAATCTCTAGACAGATCAGTGCGCCCTAGCCTAACACATATCCCAGTACTCTCAGCAAGCCAAGACGTCAAGTTTGAGTTTGTGGTCAAATCTAGGGTTTGACCAAGTAAAAGAAACCATGACTTACTCTATGAAGTCATATAACAAGTTATATGGAGCTTATAACTTCAGAGCATGGAAGACAAGGATTGATATCATCCTTGCCAAGAATAAAGTGCTGGATATCGTGAAAGGAAAGATCGTGAAACCAGAGTTTGAAGAAGGGAAAGAGAAGGAAATGCAAAATGTTGTAGCTATGGAAAAGTTCAAAGATGGTGACATCAATGCCATGAGTATCATAGTGGATTCTATCAAAGACCACTTGATATCCTACATCTCCCATCTTGACTCATCGAAGAAGATGTACGATGCCCTAACAAACCTCTTCTCAGTCAGAAACATTGG
>ML780766.1:282727-306618 GCA_009831015.1 Picea engelmannii | reverse complement strand
GCTATTGAAGAGATCATCTCAGAGAAGGAATTGGTAAACATAGTACTCAATGGTCTTCCCAAGACGTGGGATGCATTTGCTGCAAGCATGAACACAAGGAAGGAGTATCCAACATTTGAAGAACTTTGGACTTGCTGTGCTCAGGAATAATCAAGGATCAGTGCAAAAAAGAAACCCCAAAAGAAGTACAATGATCAAGCCTTCACAACAAGATTCAATAATTTCAAGAACAAAAGGAAGTTTGGTTCAAGGAGGAAGCCAAATCAAGAGAGAGACAATTCAGAAATACAATGCTTCAACTATCAAAAGTATGGTCACTACAAGAATCATTGTCCCAAGCTAAGGAAAAGGAAGGAGAAACATGAAGCATCAATTACCGAAGAAAAGGAACCTACAAAGAAGACTAAGCAGGATGAAAGAGACTTCTTCTTCTAAAGTTAACAATACTCTTCTTATTTCTTGTACATATCTTGTTTGCATCGTCTCTGTACATATCTTGTATATTCATATTCTGGAAGATAATGTGTTCCAAGAAGAACTATACCTATGAAAGAAAAAAAAGATAAGGATGAATATCATTAGATAATACACATGAAAGGATGAAATACAAATCATGTGGAAGCTACTGCAAGATAAGCCGAATCAATCATGAAGAGACTTATAAGTCAGCAATCAAGAGGAATTGGAGAAAGACTTATGACGTTTTGTAGAAGACAACAAGACAGAAGCGTGGAATTTCTTAGACAGAGAGAGCCAATTGTATATTGCAGAAGACAATAAGGATGCAGATAGAAGTGTGGACTCTGTTAGAAGGAGGGAGACGATTATATGCACTCATACATGAAGCAAGAATTAGGAGGGAGATAATCCTATGATCCATAGAAGATGATGAAGTATATATCCATGATAGCAGCCATGAAAGACAGTACGTATCCAGTTCAATCTCAGAAGAAGTCTTCTTCGAAGAGAATCCTTAAAGTATCCTTGGTTGTCCATCCAAATTCATGATCCTATGATGAAAGGAAGAAGTGGAATCTCTAGGGCATGTAATCCAGAAGAAACTCCATGGACCCAAGAGATAAAGAAAAACATGAAGAAGAACATGAAGATTCTAAGAAATAAAGAGAAACAAGAACAACAAGTCATTGTATCAAGAACCACAAGATTACCATCCTAATATGAAGTCACTAAAAGCAATCAAGCAGAAGAACTGAAAGTCGTGATAAAGAATAGTGTATGGAAGACTTATGAATGAAAGCATTGCGAGATCTAGAACTAGAGGTTCTCCCAGATGGAGTGAGAAGACTATGATGATTACTTGTTCTAATAAACCAGACTTATCTCTACATGAGTCATTATATCATCCACAACATCCATAAGTTGGAGTTCTACATCAGATGAATGAAAATAATGTTCTCCAGAGAAATTCAATAAAGAGCGTATGAAGAACAATCTCAAGACTTTGAGGCATACTAGAAAGATACCCTTGTATGCAGATAGAAGAAGATAACTTGGTGGAGAACCTCCAATGCATAGAAAAAGCATGGTGAATATTTCCTATAACATCAAGATGATTACTCAGAAGATTAGATCTCATGATGACAGAAGAAGTGCCACATGGATATGTTCCAGTTTTTCCAACAATGACATACTCTATTGTTCAGAGCTACATGAATACTTCACACTGTTCCATACTAAAGTACATTTGAAATCAAGCATTACATTATCCATGATGAAGTCCATAAAGGAGAAAGTGGTTCTCCAATACATATCTCCACATATGAGCAGATACGCAGATATTTTGGTAAAGCTTCTATCCAAGGTGAAAGAATTTGCTTACTCAAGCTAGAGCTCATGGAAACAACTTCCTTATTGAAAAAGGAAGAGATGACTCCCAGGTTAGGAGGGAGCATTGAAAATATTATTGAAAACATTCATTTTCAAGATTGAAAAATAGTCCATCTTGGACAGTGCTTTCCTGTTCGGAAAGTGGATTGATATTTTTGACGGACAACGATTTCCCATTGTGGTTAACATGGGAAATGGTCCAGATTGTTGATGTATCATAGACATCGACTTCCCATTGTGGTTAACATGGGGAGTGGTCTAGGGCAGTTTCTCTTCTTGAGGGTTACTCAAGAATACTGGCCTGCCTCACCGGACAACGATTTCTCATTGTGGTTAACATGAAGAATGGTCCGTTTTGGAGGTTGATATAGGATAGTCTTTTCCTCTTGTGGTTAACAGAGGAAATGGTCCAGACAGTCATTCCTTAAGGTTTATACATTCTCTCTAGGGTGCACTTTGATTAGTGTAGGAGGAATGACCTAGGGTGGGGAATGGTCCAGGCTCAACAATCAGGGACAAACATTCCTTAGGGTTTATACATTCTCTCCAGGGTGCACTTTGATTAGCGTAGGAGGAATGGACCAGGGTGAGGAATGGTCCAGGATCAGAAATTAGAAACAATCATTCTTCCTTGTTTGAGAAGAATAGGGCAGATAGCCCATTGTTGATGTTCTACACCGAGGGCAGATATTCTTTCAGATCTCACATATGTGAGTGAAAGATTGGCTCAGATGATTCAATTTATATCATAACATTGTTTTTGTGCAGGTTGCTATCAGATGTTTGTTATGAAGATTGTATGACAATAGATGTATACTACTGTGGTGGATATGTTCCACTGTTCGTGACTATATGTTGTTGATCAAGTACTTGTGTGTTACTTGGTGTGGTAGTGTACCATTGGATTATAGTTATGTACTACTATGGATAGACACAAATGTGTTCTATTTTGTTCTGATTGCCTTGAAGACTATCACTAGTTTATTGGAAATAATTATCAGCCAGATGAATGATGAACAAAGATTTTCCAGATAGAAAATTGTTCAGAACATTTACTCTTCTAGATTAGAAAAATGGCTCTTGTATCACTCTGTGGAGTGAGCATCATGTTTGATTACTCAGATAGAGTATGGTTTCGAGAGATGATGCAACTGATGATGATGATGATGGTGCTCATGATCTAGTCTATATAACTATGTTGATGCTACCGGGTGAATGGTATGTTTTGTGCTGAAGACCATTACCTGTAATACCTCCCTAGATAGGAGGGAGTGTTGATATTATGGTAGCTACGGGAGGTATTTAAATCCACATGTAAACCTGATGAGAATAGAATACTCTAGAAAAAAATAAGAAACCCTAATGAGTTGGCTAATAACCCTAGAAAACTTGTCGGCTCAAGAAGATAATTTATATTAGGTTATTAGCCTCCAAGAGAAGAAGTCGGCCAGAAATAATAATAATATACTGAACATACAGGTACCCAGAAGGAGAAGTCAACCCAAGTAAGTCTTCCATAACCACTATAAATACAGGGTGCCAATGTCTCATTTGACACATCTCAGCAGTTGCAGAGAGCCAGTTCTGCGCAGTGCAGTTGCAGTCTTGTGCGCAGGTTTGGAGGAGAGATGTTGGTGCAGCTTCTGCAACTAGAAGTTATGTTTTGGCTTGGACTATCTCTTGGCTAGGGTTTGGAACATCTGATCAGCCTTTGTTGATGCAATATCCTTGGGTAAAGGTGCGCTACCCTTTGTATGGCTATCTAGCCTAGGGTTTGCTTCCAGAATGATTCTCTGTCAAGGTTAAGGTGCTCGGAGGGTGGCTTCGGCCTATGGTTGGGTGACAAGGGTATTGTCAATGGTAAAACGAGCACACATCCTTCATATTCTAACACATTAAACATAGGAAAATCGTCATCCTAGTTGAAAATGGAAGAAAGCATAATTTTATTCATCACAACATTGAACAAGAAGTCAATTGCTATATCTGTGCAGTCAACAATTTTCTGGTCATGATTGCCAATGGAAATTCCATGAAATGTGGGGGGCATTGTGAAAATGTGCACCTAAAAATTGGTTAGTACCACCTGAAATATCATATGTTGGCTGTAGACATGGGTGATTGTGACATAATGGTGGGTGTTGAATGGTTACACACTATCAACCCCATTACTATGGAATTTTAGGACCTTACCTTGCAATTCCAACAAGAGGGACACCAATATGAGTTCCAAGGCATCCCAACAGGCTCACCCAAGATCATCATCTCCCACCAAATAGAAAAGATACTAAAAAAAGGTCATTCTAGCATTATTTCCCAACTCCATTCTAATCAAGTCGTTGGGATACCCTCTATGCATCCTAACCTCCAATAGATAATCTCCTGACACCAAGTTATTTTTAACACCCCCATGACCTTCCCCCTTCCTATGGCGTCCATGATCATTCCATTCCTCTAGTCTATGACAATATTCCTCCCAATGTTCACCCTTACCCTCATCCCTTTTCCCAAAAAAATGAAATTGAGAAAATTGTTCTAGAATTGCTAGAAGTGGGCGTTATCCATCCAAGTACCAACCCCTATTATTCACTAGTATTCATGGTACTAAAGAAAGAGATAAAAAAAATTAGTGGGATAAGTGGTTATCACTAGATGAATGGTGGTACAACATATATTACCATACTGCCACTCACATGACTCCCTTTGAAGTAGTCTACGAGAAAAATCCACTGTGGGTTCTCTCATAGATACTAGGTGTCCCCAAGGTTCAGGAGGTTGACAACATTTTTATAGTTCGAGCAACCATTCTCTGTACCCTTAAATAAAATTTTTTCCTGTCTCAAAGTCACATGAAGAAACAAGAAGATCAGTGTCATTTCAAATGTCAATTCGCTAAATTGGACTAGGTGTTTCTTCATTTGCAACCTTATAAGAAGACTTCACTCAAAGATGAACATTGTCAGAAACTTGCCCCAAATTTTAATTATCCTTATACAATTCTCAAGAGAGTGGGGTCCGTGGCCTACCAATTAGTTCTATACAATCACTCTAATATCCATCCTATTTTTCATGCCTCTTTCTTAAAGAAAGTGATTGGAACTAAGTGCCAGACTCAAACCAGTCTCCCTGAGTTGGATGAAGAAGGTTCCATTTGGTTGCATCCACAAGCAATCCTGTATTGAAATATTAATTGTTGAAAGATTGGTTGTCATTGAATTGTTCAAATATTGGTTTTCATTGATGTCAACCCTTGAACAGGAAGTTAACAAGTTGCATGTCAAAGTAAAGTAGTTGTAAACATAAGTTAACATGTTGCATGTCAGTTGTATGTTAAAGTAACTGTAAACATAAGTTAACAATTTGCATGTCAGTTTCATGTGCATGTTAGTTGCATGTCATCATGAGATCCTCATTAAAAAACATAAAAGAGTCAATTGAATATCACTTATGTGAATACTATTTGGCAGATTTGAGGCAGTGAGAGGAGGTCAACGAAGTCCAGTGAAGGAAGAAGTTTGCAGGAGTCGAGCGTACAAAGAAAGAGTTACAGATCTAGTTCCTTTGTGTAAATATGTGGGTTTGTGTAAAGAGTTTGTGGACATCTGCGAGCTTTAGTGGGGAAAAGTGCAGATATTTGTGAGTAGGTAGTGTATGGGTCATAGACCCATGAAGAAAAATTGTTGAAGCTCAGGGATCTAAAAATCAGGTCAGCTACAGGTTGAAGGTATGTCTTCCTGTGTATGTTAGGGTGAGTATTCTGAAGAAATCAAGAACATATATTTCTTTGTGATTCATAAAAAATTGATTTGGAGAATTCTCTTGTGGATATTGGTGTGAGGTATATGCGGTTGCAATATTGATGAGATATTGAAATCAGTAGCAACAATAAAAGTATAAGAAAAATCAACAACAACATGTTATCGGTTACATTGACAAAAGTAGTGACAGATTGGTCTACATTTTATATTTCAGGCCGGTTGGATGAGGAAAGGAAAGGGGGTTGTAGCATCCTTTCGGTTGGAGCCAATAAATAGGGAGTTGGAGCTTCCTTCAGGTTGCATCTTGTAAATAGGGGGTTGGAGCTTCCTTCTAGTTGTGGCTGAAGAAATAGGAAGTTGGTACTTCCAATGAATGTATTCTTTGATAAATAAGAAAATCATTTTGTGGTTTTCTCCTGCATTGGGTTTCCATGTAAAATTATGGTGTAATGTGTTTATGCGATGTTTATGCATTCAATTATGGTGTTGATGAGATATTTAATGCTAATGAGAAACTATTGAACATTATTGGATGTTTTATATTGTGATTAAAAGTACTTATTATGCTCATATTGATTCACCCCCCCCTCTCAGTATTCCAACAATTGGTATCAGAGAATGTCCTTAGGAAGCAGTCTAGCCACTGGAAGGAGATCATGGAATACACTAAGATTGGAGCACCAATGTTTGATGGTAAAAAATATACCTTCTAGAATAAAATGATGATTTTTTTTTTACATGCACATGGATTTGATTTTTGGAAATCAATAGTAGATGGGTATATATCACCAGCCACTCCCCCAACTGAAAAATATGGAAAGAAACTTAGCGAAAAAAACTCAAAGGATAAATGTACCATTCTGAGCAGTATATTTGATTCAATATTTGTCAAGGTTATGCATTGTGACAATGCAAAGGATCTTTGGGATAAACTCCAAAATATTTACGAAGGAGATGCCAAAGTTAGGGGGCTAAGCTTCAAATCTTCAGTGATAAGTATGAACAATTGAAGATGAAGGAATATGAAGACATTACAGCCTACCTTTTGTGAGTTGAAAAAATAGTTAACACTATTAAGGGATTGTGAGTAGGAGTTGATAAATCAATGGTTGTTCAAAATCTATTGAGGTCTCTTCCTATGAGATTTGATCCTAAAATATCATCCCTAGAAGACATAACAAATATAGGTACATTGAGCATGGACGAGCTACAAGGAATATTTACAGCCTATGAAATGAGAACAAAATAGGGGAACCCAGTCATGAAGGAAGCAACTTTCAAGGAATTGAAGAAGACAAAGAAGAAGAAAAAGAAAAAGTCAAAACCATGTTGCAGTTGTAGTGATGATTTAGATGAATATGAAGATATGGATAACTTCGTAAGGAAATTAAAGAAAGGAACCTGAAAGTATAAAGGTATGCTTCCATTGAAATGTTTTAATTTTGGTGGTATTGGTCATTTTTCTTCTAAATGTCCTCATAAGAATAAAGATAGTGATGAAGAAGAATCTTCTAAAAGGGAAAATAAATATCAAAAGGGAAACAAGAGAAGAAACACAAGGAATTTATTCAAGAAAAATTTCTACTCAAAGGAGGACAGTTCCTCATCAAACGAAGCAGATAATGATAGTGACAATGATTCATAAAGAGTACTCTTCATGGAAATAGAATATGATTCTGAATAAGAAGGCGAAGTTGATCTCAGAGCAGAGCTAATGAATGCATTGGAAGAGCTTATGAAATAAAGAAAGAAAAACAAGTCACTTAAGGCAAAGTTAAAAATGAAAGGGGGGTCTCAAAATTCCAAATCTAAAGAAATCAAGCAGATGATCACGAGTCTAAAAATTCAAATAGAAGAGGACAAAATAATTGAGGAAGTACTTAGAAGTCAGTTAGAATAAAAGGATAAAATGATTAGAATCTTGGAAGCATAAATAGTCTCTTTAAGGAAAGATCTTTAGAAGAAAGATATGCAGTAGAAGAGCACCCGAATATTGGATCAAATCATCAGTAGTCAAAGACCATCCAATGACAGATACAGACTATGATACAATAAAGTACAAAATGAGAAAGGATCGAGCTCCAAGACAACAAAACAGGAAGCAAAACAAAGAAGCTATGCATAGATTGTTAAAGATTCTGTCAAGAAGGAAGAATGCAAGCCCCTAAAGAAGAACACTCTAGAAATAAAAAGACTCAAGAAGAAAAATTCAGAAGATCATCTACTCCCAAGTATCAAAGGTTCTTTTATGGTCATTTTTTTTAATTGTGCTAATTTTGGACATAAATGTGTAAACTGCACAACTTATGCCAAGAACAAAAGAAACTATGCAAGGTACTTGAATAATAGTTATCCCAGAAGACCTTATGAAGCATACATCATAAACCAAAAATAGTTTTGGCTCATTGAGAAATGAAGTAGAATGTTACAAATGCAAAAAATTTGGACACATAACAAAGAATTGTAGATTGACTATTCCACCTAGGGAACCAAAGCAAAACATTAACAATCATACATCATAACCACAAGAGATATGGAAAAGAAAGAAGAATCAATGCTCGTTTTCTCTACAAGCCCAACATAGAAAAAGTGATTGGTATGTTGACAGTGGTTGTTCAAAGCATATGAAAGGTGACAAGAACAAGTTTCTAACTCTGAAGAGAGAAAGAGATGGATCTGTTTCATTTGGAAATAATCATTTAGCTAAAATTATAGGTAGAGGGAAAGTTAAGCTTGGAAGCAAAAATGCCATGGTAGAAAATGTTCTACTGGTCGAAGATATGAAACACAATCTGTTGAGTGTACGCCAAATGTGCGATCAAGGACACACACTTCAGTTCGACTCAGAGAAGTGTGAAATTAGGAAAGAAGGATCAAGAAAGTTAGTGATGACAGTGATAAGGACTCCGAACAACATATATGTTTTGAATGAAATTGGAAAAGAAAGTTGTTGTTTAGGAAAGGAAAATGAAGGTTGGCTTTGGGACAAAAGAATGTGTCACATGAACTTTAAAAATATTGTCAAAATCAACAGAAAGGAAACAGTAAAATAAATGCCTGAAATTTCAAAGCCAACAAATACTCTATGTAAGCATTGTCTACAGGGAAAACAGACCAAGACCAAGTTCAAATCAAAGGAGTACTCAACGAAAAAACCATTGGAGATTGTACATACTGATCTATGTAAACCAATGAGAACAAAGGGATTAAATATTGAACAATACTTCATGCTACTGATTGATGACGACACAAGAATGACTATAGTTTGCTTTCTCAAGAAGGAGTCAGAGGCATTCAAACACTTCAATATATACAAACAAATGGTTGAAACAAAGACATACTTGGAAGTCAAATGTTTGAGATCATACAATGTTGGAGAGTTTACATCGAAAGAATTCATGGATTTTTTGGAGAATGGAATAAAAAGGCAATTTTCAACAACCGGGACACCTCATCAAAACAGAGTGGTTGAAAAAAAGAATAGAGCAACAAAGGAAATGGCCAGAACCATGTTGACATATTCCAAGTTGGGAGACATCTTTTGGGCACATGAAGTACATACTATAGTTCATATCCTGAACAGAGGAATGCTCAAAAGTAATAGTGATAAGAATCCCTACGAGCTATGGAAAGGAAGACAAATAAATGTGAAGAATTTTAGAGTATTTGGAAGCAAGTGCTATATCAAAAGAGAAGACAACAAGATTGGAAAATTTGACTCCCAAGTTGACAAAAGGCATATTTGTTGGGTACTTAAGAAAAATAAAGGCATATAAGTGTTTCAATTTGAGAATCAATAGAATAGTGGAAAGCATCAATGTGCAGATTGACGAGACAAGTGTACAAAATCACAAAGAAGAAATAAAAGACTTAGCAGAGCTGGAAGGAGAAGATGATTTGAAAGAAGAAGTAGAAGAATTAGAAGCAAAAGAAGAAGAAGAACAATGAGAAGTAGAGCAAAAAGAATATGACCAACAAAATATTCATATATCTCCCAAAACTCCTAGCCGACGAGTACAAAAAAATCATCCACCGGAACAAATCATTTGGAATAAAGATGCAGGAGTTGAAACCCGAATAAAATTATGCTCACTAGAATAATTACATCTAGAAATGTTGTCCACAGTTGAATCTAACAGTTTTGAAGAAGCCAACACTGGTGAACATTGGATCAAAGATATGGAAGAAGAGCTAGATCAGGTAGAGAAGAATGAAACACGGGAACTTGTTCCAAGGCCTAAGAATAAGAACATGATTGGCACAAAATGGGTATTCAGAAACAAGCTGAAGGAGGATGGACAAGTAACTAGGAATAAAGCAAGGTTAGTGTGCAAGGGATATGCTCAAGTTGAAGGAATATATTTTGAAGATTTTTTTTCCCCATTTTCAAGAATGGAAGCAGTTAGACTGATATTGGCTTATGCATATTCTAATAAAATCAAAGTATATCAGATGGATGTAAAATCAGCCTTCCTAAGTGGAAAACTTGAAGAATAATTCTACATCAAACAACGAAAAGGATTTATACGGTCATAAAAGGAAGATTATGTTTGCAGATTGAAGAAGGCACTGCATGGACCAAAAAAAACCCCAAAGCATGGTATTCAATATGGGACAGGTATCTACAACAACAAAGGTTCAGGAAAGGAAATGCAGAAAACAATCTATACATAAAGGTAAATCAAGATATTATATTGATAATTGAAGTTTATGTTGATGAAATTATTTTTGGAAGCGATGATGACAGTATGAGTCAAAAAATTTCTAAAGGCATGCAGAATGAATTCAAAATGTCATTCCTTGGTGAGTTGTCTTTCTTTTTGGGACTACAAAGATGTCAACAAGATAAAGGTATTTTCATCTCCCATACCAAGTATATCGAAAAAATACTAAATAAATTTGGAATGGTATATTGCAAGCCTGTAATTACTCCCATGCAAACTAGCTACAAATTAAGAAAATATGATGAATCCAAGGATGCAAATCAAAGACTCTACAGATCGATGATTGACAATTTACTCTATGTGACAACATCGAGACCGGATGTAATGCAAGTAGTTGGACAAGTTGTAATATTTCAAGTAATACCAAAGGAAACAAATGTTATGGCAATAAAGAGAATATTCGGATATCTCAAAGCAAGATAAGACTATGGATTATGATATCCAAAAGGGAATGATCTATCTCTATTTGCATACACAGATGCAGATTAGGAAGGAAGTGTTGATGATAGAAGAAGTACAAGTGGAGCAACCTTCTACTTGGGTGATTGTCTAGTATCCTGGTTGAGCAAGAAACAATCTTCAGTATCGTTGTCCACAAAAATATCAGAGTGTATTGTAGCAACAGGATGTTGTACATAGGTTTTTTGGACGAAGAAAACTTTGCAGGACATACATGTGGAATATGACGAGCCTATTCCGATATTATGCGATAACACTAGTGCTATAAGTATCTCTAGGAATCCAATGATGCATTCCAAGACAAAATACATTTTGATCAAGTTTCACATTCTACGGGAACAAGTTACAGAGAAGAACATCAAGGTAGAGTATGTTGGGGAAAAAGAGCAAATTGCAGATATCTTCACCAAACCTCTTATGAGGGAGACTTTTGAGTATTTTCAACATAAACTAGGAGTTTTTTTAGCCCCATAATGATCTACATGGCAGTTGGCACATTATGACAGGGGGAGAGAAACAATAATCATGAAAGACTTGAATGATTTTTTGAATGTATTTTATCATCTATTTACACTAGGAAACACCATGAAGAGAAACATCAGTAGAGATTAGAGGCTTACAGACAGGGGGAGCAACCTCAAGGAGAATTCGCCCTTTTCCATTGATGTCAAAGGGGGAGAGAAAAACAGAGGCATGGAAATGAAGAGAAGAGGCATGAAGACAGGGGAGATAATATGATCATGAGTGTTTCCATCAACCATGTCTAAGTGTTTCCATCAATGCCAAATGGGGAGATTGTTGAAATATTAGTTGTTGAAAGATTGTTTGTCATTGATGTCAACCCTTGAACATGAAGTTAACAAGTTGCATGCCAAAGTAAAGTAACTGTAAATAAAAGTTAACAAGATGCATATAAGTTGCATGTTAAAGTAACTGCAAACAAAAGTTAACAAGTTGCATGTCATTTGAATGTGCATGTCAGTTGCATGTCATCATGAGATCCTCATTAAAAAACAAAGAAGAGTCAATTGAATATAACTTATGTGAATACTAATTGGCATATTTGAGGCAGTGAGAGAAGGTCAATGAAGTCTAGTGAAGGAAGAAGTTTGCAAGAGCCGAGCATATGGAGAACGCATTACAGATCTAGGTCCTTTGCGTAAATTTGTGGGTTTCAGGAGGAAAAGCGCGGACATTCATGAGTTGTAGTGGGGAAAAACATGAACATCTGAAAGCATGACGTGTATGGGTCGCAGACCCGTGAAGAAAAAATCTTGAAGATCAAGGATCTAAAACTCAGGTCAACTACAGGTTGAAGTTATGTCTTCCTATGTATGATAGGGTGAGTATTCTAAAGAAATAAGGAACATATATATCTTAGTGATTCATAAGATTTTGATTTGGATAATTCTCTTGTGGATATTGGTATGAGGTATATGTGGTTGCAGCCTTGATGAGATATCGAAATCAGTAGTAGCAACAAAAGTATTAGAAACAACAACAAACAAAACAACAAGTTATCAATTAAAATGACAACGGTAGTGACAGATTGGTCTACATTTATATTTTAGGGCGACTGGACGAGGCAAGGAAAGGGGGTTGTATCTTGCTTTCGTTTGGACTCGATAAATAGGGATTTGGAGCTTCCTTCAAGTTGCAACCTGTAAATAGGGGGTTGGAGCCTCCTTCCAGTTGTAGTTGGAGAAATAGGAAGTTGGTGCTTCCAATGAATGCACTATTTGATAATTAAGAAAATCATTCCATGGTTTTCTCCCACATTGGGTTTTCATATAAAATTAGAGTATATTGTGTTTATGTGATGTTTGTACATTGAATTATGGTGCTGATGATATATTGAATGCTAATGAGAAACTATTGAACATTATTGGAGGTTTTATATTGTGATTAAAAGTACTTATTGTGTTCATACTGATTCACCCCCCCTTCTTAGTATTCCAACATCATGGACCAGTTCCGACTTCATCTCCGTCAGTGCACTATCAAGGAAGTGTTAATTCAGTGGAAGGATACACCTCCAAAAGATGCCACTTGGGAGGTGAATACCATTCTGTAACAATTTCCTCATCTCAAGCCTTGAGGAAAAGGTTTTTTTTCAAGGGGGAGGGCATGTTAGGTACCTAATCTCCCTAACCCCTCACGTAGGTAGAATAATATATTTTCCAAGTAATAAAATCCAACATTAGTTAATAAGGCTTATTTAATAATGCCAACTAGTCTAATGTAAGAAGACTTAATAGAAGCTTCTGCTTCTAGAAAGATCTTCCTCTAGAATGATCTTTAGAAGATAAAATTAGTATAAATATGAGTAGAAGGTGTTAGTACTTAAATTCACAGTATTAAAATTTGGACTTTTGGTCATGACAGACACGCTACTAGAAAAGTGACATTCCTGCAACGCTATTGTAAAACATTATATCACTTCCCAAAAATCTTCAAATTCTTCGCCATGTTCGTTTTCGGGCCATATCTAGATTGCTTATTTTATTTGAGTAAAATTGTGGCTTGTTATAGAGCACTAAAACCCAAGTGCCAAGGAGACTATTCGAAGGCATTCTTATGATGTTTTATAAAACATGGGTTAGCAAGCCCAAAATCTCCATACAACCATTGTGCCTAGAACCTGCATCAACACAACACGAGTTAGTAGTCATGCAATATCACAACAACAAGTCACATGGAGGGATATCACGAGGGGTGGACTGGAGAGGCCCGATAGGGTATTGAGGGAAGAGGTTCGAGTTTCATCCTGCAAATGTACTATGTATTTTTCTTTTACATTTTCATGCTCAAAGCAACAAGCTGATGAAATTTTTAGCCTGTCTATTTCTCTCATAGTTTAGTTTTCCACTGTTTTATGTCTTCGTATCTAATGTCAATGGTGATTGTTACAATGTATTAATCATCACACAATTTCAGATCTAATAACAATAGAGAATCTACTATATATTGCCTGCAAATTGTAAGCTGTCTCTGGATATCTTGGTTCTGATTCAAAATACCATTTCCAATCAGAATATCTTCTTGATGAATGTATAAGGATGAGCAGATTGTGAGACTTATGTGTTTATGTATATGTCCTCTTCTTCTATTTTCATTATGTTCATCAATTGTCTAACTATTTTTCAACTTACCTTTGACCTATGAGATGTTTACTTTTAAGTTGGATTAAAGCCTGATTTCCTATGTCAGATACTCTGCATTTCTCATCTTTATTAACCCATTTGATCCACCTTTCAAACCCATACACATATTTATCCATAAAATGATTGCAATAACTTGATGATACCCTAGCTTGCCCTTTAGTAGTCAAGTGAAACTTTAGGGACTAACATATTTTGGCGCCATTTTCGGGGACGAAGGAACGAAGACATCTTCCCTGGGAAGAACGATACTGATCAAATCCGCTTCTTGATGGTGAATTAGAAGAGGGAACACATTGACCGCAGATTTTTCACCATTTTGACTCCACTGTTCAACGATTCATAAATGAATCCACTGGGAAAGATCCAAAATGGCATCAAATGATCGAATGAAAGCCATTGTAGATGCAATGTTTGCTCCATTCAATTTTGTTGATATTGTTGGTTTCCCTAATACTGTTCCCACTATAGATATATGGGGAGATTTCCTTCCATGGTTAAGAGAAAGAAAGGAGGATAATCCTTCAGATCACTTCATTAAGTTTCATGAATACATAGATCAACCAGATATACATCACGAGGATGTTTGTATGAATATGTTTATGTATTCATTGGAGGGCGATGCACGACAGTTGTACCGGTCCTTGCCTTTGTCAAGCATATCTTCCTTGAGGGAATTCCATGCAGTATTCATAAAGCATTGTAAAAGGTATTATTCTTTTGATACATTCCTTGAGGATTGTTGTGAACAATTTGATTCCTATATTCAACAACAACTAGAGATGACACATGGTATACTCGATGAAAGGTTTCACCCTGTAATTTGTGAAGAAAATTTTAAATGTTCTCATAATGATTCTGTTGATCAACTTAATTTTTATCCTCATGAACAATCTGTTGCTAATTATTTGATTGAGGATCAATCGTTAACTGAAAAACTATTATTGAAGACCTTACCGTTGATGAGGAAGAACCACTAGTAGCTATAGATACCTTTGGTCTTGTTTCGAGCGTATCTTATGTTCAAAATTCCAAAGGTGATCAAGAAGAACATATGCACTCACTCTTTCATTATGGTCGTGAAGAAAAGGTCTGTGAATTTTAGATCTCAGGAAACCTTTCAAATCAACCTGCCTTTGGTGAGTTTTCATATGGAGAAGAGCAGATCCCCACATCAAATTTTGATGACTTAAGGAACATCCAGCAGGTGTATGACAACTATGACTCAGATTTCGATGAGGATGTGAAGGAATTTCAAGACCATACTATAGATCCTTTTTCTTCATTCATTAAGGAACAACATTATGTAGAAATCAATTATCCCGGGTTTGTAGTAGACATTGAGCATAATGGGTTTAACATGGTTGAAGATTTCAAATCTTCTTCTCCTTCTGCAACACTTCTTGAACAAAAAACTGATATAACTGACATATCAGAAGAAGCAAAGGATTGTCATGAGCAAAAGAAGGCAGAGATAACCTTTTATGATCATTGTTTCACTCCTTTTGTTTTTTGTGATCCGGTGGCCATCTATATGGAGGAATGCATAAATTCAAAGTGTCAACCTTGTTTCATTATAAATCTGAAAATCAAATTTACGATCAAGTGTTGATTCTTGATCTAGTATTCATTTTGATGAAGCACATACAAAGAGTTTGGATTGTTAATCAGTTACGTGAATTTTTCTTCTAGAAATTCATAATTACATAATTGAGCAGCTGTGCTGATTAAGAGTAGGGTAGGGTAAAATAAGCTCACCATATGAGCATGTAGATTCTTTTGATTTTGATGCAGTATGTTTTCATTTCAGTGTGTGTGTTCAGTGTTTGAATAAGTTGCATATTTTTAGCAGCGTTATGAATGACTCCACTAGCCCAATGGATTAAGCACAACACAAAAAGTTGTGGATGTTTGCAGAGTAGAAGATTTGCAGGGTCCGGTTGCACAGATGGATAGAAATGATGAAGGCATGTTGATCTACAAGTTCTTGATGCCTCATAGGGAGAGAATCATCCCCAAAAGGAGCTAGTGTTAGTACTCAAATTCATAGTATTAAAATTTAGACTTTTGTCCATGACAGGCATGCTACTAGAAAAGTGAGATTCCTGCAGTGCCATCATAAAACATTATATCACTTCCCAAAAATCTTCAAATTCTTCGCCATGTTCGTTTTCGGGCCATATCTAGATTTCTTATGTTATTTGAGTAAAATTGTGGCTTTTTATAGAGCACCAAAACCCAAGTGTTAAGGAGACTGTTCAAAGGCATTCTTATGATTTTTTATAAAAGATGGGTCAACAAGCCCAAAATTTCCATACAACCATTGTGCCCAGAACCTGCATCAACACAACACGAGTTAGTAGTCATGCAATATCACAACAAGAATTCACATGGAGGGAGATCATGGGGGTTGGACTGGAGAGGCCCGAGAGGGTATTGATGGAAGAGGTTTGAGTTTCATCCTGCAAATGTACTCTGCATTTTTCTTTTACATTTTCATGCTCAAAGCAACAAGCTGATGAATTTTTTAGCCTGTCTATTTCTCTCATACTTCAATTTTCCACTGTTTTATGTCTTCTTATCTAATGTCAATGGTGATTGTTAAAATGTATTAATCATCACACAATTTCAGATCTAATAACAATAGAGAATCTATTATATATTGCCTGCAAATTGCAAGTTGTCTCTGGATATCTTGGTTTTGATTCGAAATAACATTTCCAATCATAATATCTTCTTGATGAATGTATAAGGATGAGCAGATTGCGGGCCTTATGTGTTTATGTATATGTCCTCTTCTTATATTTTCATTATGTTCATCAATTGTCTAACTATTTGTCAGCTTACCTTTGACCTATGAGATGTTTCCTTTTAAGTTGGATTAAAGCCTGATTTCCTATGTCAGATACTCTGCATTTCTCATCTTTATTAACCCGTTTGATCCACCTTTAAAACCCATACACATATTTATCCATAAAATGATTGCAATAACTTGATGATACCCTAGCTTTCCCTTTAGCAGTCAAGTGCAACTTTAGGGACTAACAAAAGGTATGGGAAATTTTTTTCTTGAGAATTATTGTAATAGAGCTCTGCTCTACTGGAGGTTTCCCCCTCAAAGAGGCAAGTCATAAACTTGGTTTTATATCAATAAAGTTATCATTGTTGGTGTTTTTATTCTCTATATTCTATTGTTTCACTGGTATTTGTTGCAATATTTGTGTTTCTTCTTAAGATTATAATACATATGGTACCTTACATATCATTAATTTTCCCTTCATGCCATAATACATGAACTAATGGAACTTAGAATTTGGGTCCTCTATCTAGGCAGGGAATGTTGGCAATGGCGGGAATGGCATAAGAATGCATCTCCAGGGATCATTACATGGAGGAAGTTTGTGAGAGCCTTTTTTTCCCACTTTATCAAAGATACACTTTTTTTGGGCCAACTTACTAAATTGCACCAAGTAAGCATGTTGGAAGATTGTATTGATGCTTTTGAATGTCTAGCTATTAGAACACAAAATTTAAGTGATGAATTTTTTAAGCAATTCTTTATTACTAGTTTGAAGGAAGAAATCATCGCTTGTGTAGAAATGAATCACCCTGCTACTTGGTTGGAGGCCTCTAAGCTTGATCATCATTCCCAAGTTATATCATATACTTAGTCTAAATGTCCCAACTTTTCTCCACGTCCCCTTCCAAATATGGTATCTTCTCAGTGATCTTCCCTAGCCATTAAGGTACACAAATTGACATAGGCTGAAATGGTGGAACAACAACTGAAAGGTCTTTGCTACAACTGTGATGAAAAATATTCTCCAGGGCATAAATGTAAGGAGAATAAATTATTTATGGCCATTTATGAGGAATTTTCTGATGAGTAAATTGATGTTGGGACTCAGGAGGAAGTCACTCCTATCACTAAGGAAGTCCCTCTTCCTAACCAATCAAGTGAATAACCACAAATCTCCCTTAAAGATTCAAATTGTATTTCTTCTGCTCAGATATTAAAATTAGTCAGTTATATCAATTAGCGGAAGGTCATTATCTTAATAGATAAAAACAACACCCATAATTTCATTCATCACTGCATTTCCCAAGAAACACATTATTATATCCATGCTATCAATTTTTTTTATATCATGATTTATAATGGGGGATCTATGAAATGTGGTGGCTAGTGTGAAAATGTGAAACTTCAAATGGGTGAGTGTTCCCTGAAATCTCGTATGTTTTTCCATTGAAATGGGTTGTTGTGAATTTTTTTTAGGTGTTGAATGGGTATGAACATAAGGCCCTATCGCCATTGAATTCCTATAATTATACATGGGTTTTCAAAAGGATGGGAATTCCTACATGCTCAAAGGTCTCAAGGAAGGCTCTCCATAAATCATCAACTCCCACTGTATGGAAAATATCATTAAAAAAGGTCATTCTAGAATTGTTTCACAATTCCATACTATTCAAGCATTTCAGGATGCTTCTCATCCAATTCATCTAGGCTTATAGTTAGTATTAGATAAACACAAACAAGTCTTTGAACATCCCCAAGGAGAACATGATCATAACATCCCACTGCTTCTAGGTAGTCTACCACCTAATGTGTGGCCATATCATCATCCTTTTTCCCAAAAGAATGAAATTGAAAAGACGATATAATAGGTATTGTATGGTAGTATCATATGTTCTAGTACTAGCCCCTACTCTTCCCTAATTGTCACGACCCTTAAAAAAGAAGGCACTAGGCACATGTATCCTAGTTTTTCCACCCTTAACAACTATACAGTTAAGGATAAATTCCCCATTCTAGTCATTGATGATCTCTTAGATGAGATACATGGAGCACAATTCTTCACCAAATTGATCTTCTCTCTAGTTATCACCAAATTCACATGAAATAATATGATATTACCAAAACTATATTTCTCACTCATGATGGTCATTAAACTTTTCTTATGATGCCCCTTGGTGTTTGTAATTCACCTTCAACATTTCAAATCCTCATGAACTACATCTTTCAGCCCCTTCCATTTCATTTTGTCTTGGTCTTATTTGACGACATCTTGGTCTATAACAAAAGTTGGGTGACAAATGTCGCATATGTGCATTAGGTCTTACAACTCATCCACCATCCCCAATTATTCCTCAAGCATTCTAAATGTGAATTTGGTGCTTCCAAAGTTGAATATGGGACAAATTGTTAACTGTGGGGAAGGTGTGCATGTGGATCCCAAGAAAATTGAGGTGATGAAAGATTGGACTTATTCCAAGACCCTTAACGTTCATGCGGTTTTCTTGGCCTCACAAGTTACTATCGGAAGTTTGTCCAAAACTATGGTAAAATTGTTTCTCCTCTCACCAAACTGTGAAAAAAGAATTCCTTTAGTTGGAATGAGGTGGCTAAAAAACTATTTTTAGTCTTTAAAAGATGATATGTGTACCACCCTAGTCCTCATGCTTCCTGACTTCAATAAGAGTTTTATTTTGGATTGTGATGCCTCGGGAAAATGAACTAAGGTCATGGTAACGTAAGAGGGATTCCCACTCACCTTCGCTAATAACAAATTATGTGATAGAAAATTTGGAAAATACACATATGAGAAGGAAATGTTATCTATTATTCATGCAGTTGGTATGTGGAATCCTTGATGGGGCATCATTTCCATATTAAAATAGACCACTGCAACTTGAAATATTTCCTATAATAGAGGTTATCCTCCCTAGAGAAAAAAAGTGGGTCACCAAAATGTTAGGCTATGATTATGATATTATCTATAAGAAGGGAAATGAAAATGTGATGGTCGATGCTCTCTCTAGGAAGTATGATGAGGAAGGGTCCATATTTTCCTTATCTTTCCTAGTTCCTTATTGGCTATAGGAGGTACGTCAAGAATGTGTTGACATGTTTTAATGGCCTATCAAAAATTGAAGGGAGAAAATCAGATGGTAGGTCCCAATTATACCTACTATTGTTTGGAATAGTGTTTCTAACTAGTATGCGGGCCTAATTGCCGCTCTAAAAAGATTTTCTAATATGAATATGAGAATAGAATGTTCTCCAATGAATTTAATTCAGAACTAAAAAAAATCTAAGTAATGCTATATAAGACTATTCTAATCCTACTTTATGTCTACCTATCCTATCAAGATCAGGAGCAAAATAAAAGAGTATCAACATGGTGAAGCATGATATTACCAACAAAAGAAAAAATTCATATATGCAAGTAATAAATTAACATAACAATGAAAAATATACAACAACAATTAATTGCAAATTATACCAATGACATTGTTTCTATACCCATAAGGAAATCCATGACAACATCAACGTTAAGAATATAGTGAAGAAATAAATCATACAACTATGTCCTATAATGCACAAAGAGGAATCTTAAATACACATTTCTAAATAAAAAATCTCCAAAAAAGTCTCTTCCTCTATTCATTCAACAATAAAAACACTGTACTGATACACAACAGGCAAAAGTACTCTTCCTCTCATAGTGCCCTCTTTTATAAACGAAGAGAGACTATATACATTCGGTAACTATCATCATGTTAGATGAAAGTTATGACTTATCGTTTCACATTCCTTTTCAGGCTTTACACTTTCTAAGAACAATCAAAATGAGAAGATTCTTTTACAAAATGAAATAATTATGAGCGTTTATGCAGTTCCATTTTATCCCTATATTATTTCCATAATGTATAGTTTTCCATGATTATCTCTAGTTTTTTTAGTTGCATCTTCTCTAGGTCCAGCTCACCATCGCAGATCTTAGTTGTCACTTCTAGATTTATCCTGCTATATCTTCTTGATAAAATATTTGGTCAATGTGATTAGTCTCATCAACGTGTCACTTCTTTGCTAACATCTGCAACCTGCTCAATAACTTCTTAGCTGACATCCCCTTCTTTCTTCAACTCATGCTATCCTTCACCAGGGGCTACATCATCATTGTTTGGCATAATTTTCTTCCTGAATTCTTCAAGTAACTCATTAGATTCATTCCACAATATCTTGCAGGTTTTGGTGATTGTATTATGATTGCTCTTTATGTCGTCTAGGAGGGGTTTCCAGGTATCAAACAAGACCTATTTTTTTTTTTATCTTTTATCTGGCAGTGTAGAGTGGCAAGGTACTTGGTGGGTTATGATATACACTTTTACAATCCACAATTCTGTCAAACGCATCTTGAGCATTATGATATTTGTCTCTCATTCCCTCCAAGTGGCCTTCTAACTTAATTTGATCATCTTTGTTTCTATGGATATCATTTAGTACAAAATAACATTTTTTTTGCACCCATTTCAGTTCTTCATTGACAACTTTGGCTTCTTCCTTTATAGTCTCCAAGTTGAGAGATATTGTCTTACTTTATTCTAGATCTTTTTCAATTTTTTCTTTATCCTCTTCCAACCCCAAGATTTTATGTTCCAACTATTCTATGAACTTGCTGGCTTCTATACGTTCTATTTGCAAGCTCACTAACTTTTGTGCATGGATGGATTTCAACTGCTCTGTCTCTTGGGAATGTGCCAAATTAAGGGCATCTAGTTCTCCCTTGTGTAGGTATTCAATCACGTGGGTCTTTTTCTTGAATTTTGCATTCAATTTGTCAACTTGAAGTTGCAATGTGTTTTCCATCTCTTCTTTGTGATGTTTATCTACTGAATTGACTTCTCTTTTTAACTCTTCAATAAAATTTTCTCTCCGTGTCATCAACACTTCTTCTAGTTCATTTTTTTCGGTCTGTGAGGCATTCAATGCAGTAGCGAGTTCATATACATACATTGCATTTGCCCCTGCAAATGCATTAAGAGTAGAAACAATTTGTATAGCATTGTCTTTTGGGGTCTAGTCCTGCTCTCCATTTAATGGAGCTTTTGGAAGAACCGTGGTTGAGATATGTCTTTCCCTTCTTCCTTTTGTTTCATCTTTTCTCTATTCCTTTGGTCTTGTTGTTATAGTAGTATTGTTAGGATATTTAGACACTTAGGAGTTAGTAAGATCTACTTGGTATATTGTTTCGTTAGGTAAAAGTGTGTTTTCTAGTGAGTTTCTTTAGTATGCATTAGTATGCATTTGTAGTTAGGAAATTTGACGGTCACAATATCTTCCCGACATAGAGTGATCCGACGGTTCATACTCTCCTCGATCTTAATGACCATTGATCCGTGGCTTAACACCCGATTGGTCCATGATCTCTATTTAAAGAGCACGGAGGGTCATTTTCCGATGATCGATTGTGAGAAACTCTCTTGTAAAATCTCTCTGTAATCTTTTTCTTTGCATTAATAAACTGCACCAAGTGGTTGCGTTGGCTGGGGCCGTGGATGTTTCCCCGTAGGGGTTTTACCACGTGAAAACATCGGTGTGTTGATCTTTGATCTGGTTATGTGAGTGGTTATGGAAGGTGTTTGTCCTCTGTTGGAATACCTGTGTTGTCGAACATGGTATCAGAGCCTGTTTGAAGACCCGCTCCTGTTGAAGATCGAGATCGTGAAGCCGAGTTGCCTCATATCCACTTTCTATAATTTTCGTACATTTCTAGGCTGAGAGGACTGTTCCATTGCGCCTGGAGTGCTCATTTAAGTTAGGAACACTTTTTTTTCACTCGAAAAGGTTTCCGTTTTCCGAAGATACGACGATTACAGTCAGATCAGGAGGTATAAAGCTTGAATACGCATTAAATTTTTTTTTTGCAGAGTAGTATTTTGGTTTTATTTCAGTTTTTATTTATTTATTTCCAGGTTTATACTCTTTTAGATCTGTGTATTCTCTTTTCCCTATGCCCTGTGCAATCTCGGAAAACAAAAAACAGACAGGAAAAGATGCATCTTCTGGGTAAGCTAACCGAGATCTAACCCTTGTTGTCATCGAGAAGCGAGTTTTTTTTCTTGTGTGAAAAGACTTTTTTTTAGCATGCTCTCCAAGGTCATCTTCCACAGCAACAACAACAACAATCCTCCTTCTGAACATTACAATGTGTTTTGCTAGATCATTTGGTTAAAAGTTGCCTTATTAAGTAAGAGGTCTTGAGTTCAAGTCTCTCTTTTGTTACTTTTTTTGAAAAAGTTCATGCTAAAATTGTAAAGTGTATTTCACTTCAAGTATAAAAGTGAATCACTATAAGTAGCTTTAATATTTTATTTTARAGTTATTTATTTTGCATGCAACTTTTCTGTTATAAAGTAACTTCATTGTAAAAGTGATCCCCACTTCTCTTTATAAAAGTGGGTCACTTCATAAAGCAACTTACACAATCACGTGGTCATTTGGTTACCGATTGTGCCTTTTTAAAAAAGGGCATAACTCTAACATCAGAAGTCTATTTTCAGTGCTGTTTTTTTAAAACTGCATAACTTTTTGAGCTCTTTCCATCCAGATCATCAATTTCAGTTTTTAAATCCACATTATCTGCATATTTAATATGGCTTCTACAAGTACTGTCTTGCTTATCAACAACAACTACTTCCAATGGAAATCTCATATGGAAGATTTATTAAGAAGTAAAGGCTTGTACTGGATTACCCTAGGAAAGGAAAAAACACCCACTGATGCTGATAAGAAAGCCAAGTGGGATAATAGGAATGACGAAGAACGTGGACTAATCATAATTTCCATCTCTCCTGATTTAAGGTACCACCTCCAAGATATTGATGACCCCAAAGAAGCTTGGAACACGATTGAATCTGTGTTTGGTAAACTCAATATTATTCGAGCACAACAATTAGAAAATCAAATACTAACCTTGAGTCCAAATGATTTTTCTTGCCTTGGAGACTATTTATCTAGGTTTAAAACACTCAGAATTTTATGTGAAGAATGTAAGATAAAGATGGAGGAAGAGCGTTGCATCTATCTTATTCTTTCTAAGCTAGGTAGTGCATATTCTGTGTTTGTATCTACCTTTTATGCCATGAGAGAGGCT
>ML780766.1:265626-282677 GCA_009831015.1 Picea engelmannii | reverse complement strand
CCATGAGAGAGGCTCTAGGGGAAGAATCTTATGAAACACCCACTCTTGAGTCCTTTTGTGCTTCTTTGATTTGAGAGGAAGATAAGCTTGTACAATTTGGAGTGATCAACACTGCAGGTCCCTCCAACAAAGCCTTAGTTTCCCAGTAGAAAGATAAACCCAAGTATCCTAAGAAGCAACATCCTCGCTACAACAACAAACAACATAAGGGTCCCAAACTTGCTCAGACAGCTTCAGCTCATACTGGTGACAAAGGAGCAAAATATTAAAGTAAGAATACTAACAGACATTGCAACTTTTGTGATAAAGATGGTCATGATGAGTCCAAATGTTTCAAGAAGATGGCAGCTTTAGAAGCAACGATGAAGAAGCACAACATTAGTATTGATTCTACTTCTTCTTCTCACGAACATGCATTTTCTGCTTCTGGTTTCTCCTTCAATTCAAATTCTACTACTACTTCTTCTTCTGATGAGTGGCTTATTGATTTAGGAGTATCTTATCATATGGCTAAGGATAAAGCCATATTTTATGCTCTAAATGAATGTAACACCAATAAAATATTTGTTGGTGATGATAGATCTCTTAGTGTTGTAGGATCTGGAACAGTTCAAGTAGATAATGGTCATTTCAATGATGTATTATGTGTTCCAAGTCTTTCTTTTAACCTTCTATCAGTATATCAAATCACTCATTCAGGTGACGGTAAAACTGTCGAGTTTTCATCTCACCATGTTTTAATCAAGGATCTAAAAGATCCTAAGCATGCTCTTGCAACTGGAATTGCTGATGATATTACTAGGTTGTACAAGTTTGACAACTTTGGGTCGTCATCTTTTTCATCAGTTTTTGTTGCTCATAACAATGACTTGAGCAAACTTTGGCATGAGCGGTTTGGTCATATAAACTATCGCTCATTGCAACAACTATGTAATCAACAGATGGTGACTGGTCTTCCTCTTGTTTCATGCAGAGATGGTGTTTGTGCCAGTTGTGTTCTCGACAAACATCATCGGGACAGTTTTGACAGACATGCCTCTTGGCATGCCTCAGGACAGTTTTGACAAACATGCCTCTTGGCATGCCTCGGGTCCTTTGCAGCTTGTTCACAGTGATTTGTGTGGTCCACTTTCTTCTTCTTCTTTTTCTGTGTGCAAGTATTTCTGAACTTTCATTGATGACTTTTCCATACGTACTTGGGTTTACTTCTTAAAACTCAAGAGTGAAGTTTTTGACAAGTTTTTGGCCTATAAGGCCCTTGTAGAAAAGCAATCTGGACATCAAATTCAAAGGTTGAGAACAGATAATGGAGGCGAATATGTGAACAATAATTTTACAAGCTACTGCACTACACAGGGAATCCAAATGCAACAAACTGTTCCATATAAACTAGAACAAAATGGTTTTGTTGAGAGAAAGAACCGCACATTAAAAGAAATGGCTAATTGTATGATCAAATCTAAGGGATTAAGTCTAAAGTATTGGGAGGAAGCCATCAACTATGCAAATTACATAGTAAATATCACTCCCACAAAGGCTCTTAAAAATGTAACATTGGAAGAAGCTTGGACTAAAATTAAACCAGATGTAAGTCACTTCCGTGTATCTGGCAGTATAGCATGGGATCACATTCCTGATGAGAAAAGGAAATCATCGCAGCCTAAAATTGAGAAGTGTATATTTGTTGGTTATTCTGAAGATGTCAAAGGTTACAGACTTCTTCAATCACATTGTAATGAAATTATTATTAGAAGAGATGTTAAATTTGATGAAAATCGCTTGGCCTGCGAGCCTAATTCGACGATTGTGCCTTCTTTGACCTGCAAGTCATTTTCGACGTTTATGCCTTCTTATGATCTAGTTTCTTCTTCAGATGATGATAGTGAGGATGAAAATCCACCTCCACCTGCTCACCCTCCTTTAGATGAGTCCTTTGAACCTGAACCAACACCAACTCCACCGCTTCCTAGATGGGTCCATTCAACACGAGAAGCAACTGGTGATCTTGTCGGTGATCCTTTAGATTTGTGTCCGACACGTTCAAAGTTCCAGTGAGCCTCTTCTCTTTTGGCTCAAGTTTCATAAAATCATGATCCAGAGACATTTGCAAAAGCTTCAGGTCATCCAGATTGGGATACAATAATGAATGAAGAGTATCGTTATTTAATGGAAAATGATACCCTGGATATTGTACCTCTTCCAAAAGGAAGAAAATTTGTTAGATGGAAATGGGTCTACAGAACTAAGTATGCATCAGATGGAAGTGTTGAAAGATACAAGGCTCAGTTAGTTGCCAAAGGATTTTCCCAAGTTGAAGGAATTGACTATAATGAAACCTTTTCCCTTGTAGCAAAAATGAATTTTATCCGCCTTGTTCTTTCCCTTGCTGCCTCACATAAATGGGAGGTCCATTAGATGGATGTTAAATCTGCCTTCTTGCATGGAGATTTGCAAGAAGAAATATACATGGAACAATCTCTTGGCTATGTCCATAATGAATCTAGCCTTGTTTGTCGCCTCAATAAATCTCTTTATGGTCTCAAGCAAGCTCCCCGATCTTGGTATGCCAAAATGGATAGCTTTCTTATTGCCACTGGATTCTCTAGATGACATTCTGATCCTAATGTCTATACCAAGAAAGTAGGAATCCATCTCATAATCCTTGTCCTTTATGTTGATGACCTTATCCTTACTGGTAGTGACTCAAAAATTTTAAACCATATGAAAACCGGCCTTAAGAAGAAATTTGAAATGACAGACTTAGGATTTTTGCACTATTTCCTTGGCCTCCATGTTTTGCAAACCAATGAAGAATTTTTTCTTTCCTAGTCTAAGTATTCTTATGACCTTCTTCGTCGCTTTCACATGGACGATTGTAAACCAACCCCCTCTCCCTTCTAATATGGAGTCAAGGTTTCTTCCACCTGTACTTCTCCTGAAGTTGATGCCACCCTGTACCATCAGTTAGTTGGTAGCCTCTTATACTTGAATCATACCCGTCCTGATCTTTCCTTTGTTGTTGGTCTTGTTGCCCTATATATGCAAAAATGCCATGAAAGCCATTGGAAAGTATCTAAAAGGATACTTTGCTATGTTCATGGTACAATTCAGTTCGAGATACATTACAGTTCAAGTGGGACTCCTTTATTGGTTGGTTTCACTGATTCATATTGGGCCGACGACCCTGATGATCGGAAGTCTATTGCAGGTTATGTTTTCAGCCTTGGTTTAGGACCTGCCACTTGGGCCTGTAAGAAACAACAAGCTATTGCACTTTATTCATCAGAAGCAGAGTACCGAGCAATGGTAAATGAAAGTCAGGAAGCACTGTGGCTTCGATAGATCCTTTCAGAGTTTGGATTCCAGCACCAGCATCCGACCAACCTTTGGTGTGATAATCAGAGTGCCATCAAGCTCACCAAAGACCTAGTTCAACATCAGTGTAGCAAACACATCGAGATACACATGCACTTCATCAAAAATATCTTTCATGATCAAGTTATTGAAGTGCTCTTTTTCCCTACAGAAGATCAAGTTGCAGACATTTTCACAAAGTCTCTTACAGAAGCGAAGTTTTCCAAACTTCGATCTATGCTAGGAGTTCAGGAAGTTGTCATTAAGGGGGGATAGGCTTTAATGCCTCCTTCCTTCTCCTATTGTGTCACTATTGTAAATCCTTCAATCCTATCCCAAGTTGTTCTTAAGGGGGGATGTTAGGATATTTATACACTTAGGAGTTAGTAAGATCTACTTGGTCTATTGTGTTGTTAGGTAAAAGTGTGTTTTCTAGTGTGTTTCTTTAGTATGCATTAGTATGCATTTGTAGTTAGGAAATCCGACAATCATGATATGTTCCCAACATAGAGTGTTTCGACGGTTCATAATCTCCTCGATCTTAATAGCCATTGATCCATGGCTTAACACCTGATTAGTCCATGATCTCTATTTAAAGAGCATGGAGGGTCATTTGCCGATGATCGATTGTGAGAAACTCTCTTGTAAAATCTCTTTGCAATCTTTTTCTTTGCATTAATTAACTGCTCCAAGTGGCCACATTGGCTGGGGCTGCGGATGTTTCCCCATAGGGGTTTTACCACATGAAAACATCGGTGTGTTGATCTTTGATCTGTTTATGTGAGTGGTTACTGAAGGTGTTCGTCCTCTGTTGGAATACCTGTGTTTTCGAACAAGTATTCTCCCATTGCTACTACAACTTGGTCTAATTCTAGCTCCTGAGAGGAAAAGTATAAGATCCATGGTATTTCCATCATGGGGTACACTCTTCAATAGATATGTTAATTATACCCACACTTGGGCTTGCTGGAATATTTTTAGCTTCATCTAGTTTCCTTTGTTTTCCTCTTTCAACTTCTTCATCATCTTTCCTCTTTTCCTCAGCCTCAACATCCTTTTTCTTTTCTTCTTCCTCTTTCTTTTTCCTTTGCTCTAGTTCTGCAACTAGCCTGTGTTTCTCCTCTTCCTATTTGGCTTTCTTCTTTTTCTCTGTATCTTGCAGTGTCTTTGCCTCTCCATCAACCTTTATCTTCATCTCTTCAACAATTTTCTTCAATGCTTCATCTCTCTTCTTCTTCTCATCCAATTTGGGTTTCTTCTTGTATTCATCTTTCTTTTTCCCTTTTACTTCATCTTGGATCTTTTTCTTCTCTTCTTCAATCTCTGTTTGCTTCCTTTGGTATTCAACTTCTACTTCCAAGGCTTTCTGGTATCTTTCCTCTATTTTTCTCTTTTCTTCTTGTTCCTTTGCTTCTCATTTTTATTTGTCCTTCTCTAGAAGCAATATGAATTGTTCCTTGGATATCTTCCTTTTTTTTTCTTCTTCCCGTAGAGGTTTCTCTTTAGCTGACTCATCCGAAAACCTATGTATTAATTCTTCAAAGAATAAAACCCTTTTGAATATTTCCTCTGCATAGTTCACTTCATGAATTATAGGGTGAGTTAGTCCAACAACTTTGACACGGTTGATTACCATATCTTTTGGGTCATGCCCTTTAGGTTCCCGTGTACATAGGAATATCTTCTGTAAGAATTCAACTTCCTTTCTTGCATGAGGACCATTGGATATTGCGTATCTCCATATGTTTAGAGGGAATGTGGGCCATATTTTCTTATTATTAGCTGAGAAGAATGAGGTTATCCCTATTCCTATAGTTTGGTAAGCGATTTCTAAGGCTAACAACTTATCGAGAACATACTTGGGTAGGATATGTGGGGCCTTATAAGTCCCATAGACCCTAACATAACTGTAATACTTTCCCATATACCAATCTCCAATATTATTCAAGGTTTCAAGGGCCTTTTGTGATATTATATATGGTGGATACCAAAAAATTATGGTGTATAGATGAGCTAGAAAATAGTCACATATGTCATATATGTACCTCTTGTAGTTGAAATACCATAATTTTGAGCAACAAACATGCATAGGTGGTTGGATAGGGTCCCAATTCCATCAAAAAGGAGGAAAATGTACAACAAAGCATAATGCATATTTGAGATATGCTAACACAAAGAATTTAGATTTTTTCATACCTGGAGATTCTTTGACCTCCTGGAAAATGTTAAATGACAGTATATCTGCCCAGTTGAATATTTTCCTTGTCTTCACTAATGTGTATGCCACCGGGAACCATTCCATATGAAAGTGGGTACTCACCTCTTTACCATACAACCAACATATCATAGTGTTTAACAATCTGTAGGTTTTTTTTAGGTGATGTGCATGAATAAATCATTCTCCTTTCTTGAGTCTTCTCTCTTCATCATGCCAACAAATCCTCCATTAATTCTTTAAAATATTCATTTTCTTTTCTGAATTTTGTCAAAAATGGCTCATTCAAGAAATTATAGGTCATGGGAGTTGATATTGTAGTGTTATGTCCTCTAGCCTCAGAGATGTTATCGAAATATTTGACTTTATCATTATGGTAGTTGTATATTTGTCGAGGTGTGTGAGACACCATCTAGCAGATTCATTATATGAAAACTTCATTGGACGAGATGTTATGAGATGAATACAAATTTTCCTGATGTTCTGATAGGATTACAAGTCTTCATCTTCAGGTGAGAAGTCTCCAGTGTTGAAAATCATGTATATTTCATCGTAGCAGGGATAATGATCCACCCCATTGAATGAATTGGTGTCTGTTGACAGGATATCATCAGAACTCATGATGGGTGCTGTTACATTCACCACTAGGTTTTTCCTTCTCCTGGTCTGCAGTTGTGACATGATGTTGCTTTGATTTTCTGCAATAGACAAAACTCAAGTAAGTTTACAAGATTATCAATAACAGTAAGAAAAAAAATCAAAATCAATTTATGCACCATTGGAGAGAAGGAAATGATGAAAATCTTACTCAAACAAAAGGCTTGTCGATAGTGATATCAAATATGGTCCAACAGAGAGGAGAAAGGTCTTTGGTTAATTATCGCTCTGATGGAGAGGTATCCTAACAAAATATTCCTATCTCTAAGATTATGTTATCATGAAGAATTCTTACTCCCAGAGAGATTAAAACTCTTGGATATGATTAGATTAATCAATGAATTGTCATATTCCACATAATATTAGTGGTTAGGTGAGGGACCCACTCCCACACATCCAATTATCACCATGTATTCCACTTCTTTTGGTCCAGTAACAACTTGACATGAGGACACATTGTACTTTACTTATGACGAAGTGGAGCTATTGTGTATTAGGAAAAGTCCATCAGAGGGGATCCATCAAAATTGGCAATGTGCGCAAGGTGTAAACCTTTCTAATAAAGAAGAATCCGATAGAAGGGGATCCAATAATATGTTGGGATGAGTTATCAGAGAGGGATTTGGCACTTGCATGTAATATCACTCTGATAAGTGATGTTCCTATGAAGGGTGATTCAATAACCCTCATGTGTGGTCATATGAGTGAAAATTTACCCTGGGACCTAAAGGAACTTGCAATTCATTCATTTTGAAAACATGGGATAACAAAGGTAGGGAACAAATTCATAAGGTTTTTTATTTTCACAGGTTCTCTTTGGTCAGGCTTGGGACTGCATAGACAAAATGGTAGTTTGTTGAATCAATAGAAAATCAAGTTAGTGGTGATAAAATTCCTTGCTAAATTTTTCATAGGGGTACCCACTGAAATCCTATAGGGTAGAGAATTTTAGTGGGTAGTTGTGGGGGCACAACAAATGGTGATTTATTGGGAAGAACCAGTTATCTCTGATTTTAAATGCACCTACAGATTATATTACTTTGTTCTTTTCTTGATCTGAAAGATTTATAGTTTTACCTACATCATGGAATCCACATCATCAAGATTTTATTGAAATATGAGAAAGTGATAATATCCTAGACGATCCTTTGAATAATTCCCGTGAGAGGTTAAATAGATTGAGTTCATCACTTTAATTTACACACAAAAATCTTAAGAGAGCAATACACCACAAACGAGTAGTCATGACCGTTTGTAGGCCGATGTGTGTTCTTCATCTCTCTTTTCTCGACATTGCTTCACTTCTAGTGAGCATCCATATCCCTATAAAAGTTGCCTCATTATCATACAAGCATAGATCGACTTCTAACGAATGTCCATAGCCCTGACGGGTTTACTTGTACTTCCCGCACAAATTCATAATGCTTTCAACTTCCTTGCCATTGTGCTTTTGTATTCACCCTTATAGATTTGAAATACATGTATTTCTTTTGCAATTTGGGTGTTTAGAAAGAAGGGTGATATTATTAGCCTCTTTCTCATATACAATCATTAAGTCTTAGTATACCACCTTTGTATATTTTACATACTAGGATATAGTTGTTATCCTAAGTGTGTTTCTAGATTCCTATATTGTCTCATCCTACCTTATCTCTCGATGAGGTGTCAATGTGAGGACAATTGAGGTGGTTTCATTATTGTATTATATATTTGTATCATTAAGATGAATACATGTTGAGAATTATGGCTTGAGGCCTTTTCCGCCAATGTTCTTTTCCTAATATTCTTATACTCAATTTATTCAATGAGTTGCTTTGATACGCTGGACCAATCAGTACCTTGTCATTATGGGTCTTCTCTAATAATATCCTAGTATGTTTTATATTTATGTAAAGTGGGACATCCTCACAGATATTATTCAGAAGACATCTGCAGCTGTCACCTTTTATTTTCTTTTCAAAAACCAACAAGATTAGTATGAGAGTGATCACATAGATCTAGACAATATTCAATTACAAGTATCAATAATTATTTTGAACAATCCGGGGGGCTCTTTTCAAAACATATTTGAACCAATCATTCCCATCTAGACTTTCCATATCCCATGTTCTGTGACTGTTAGGTAATAATGCAAGGTAAATTTCTCACTTCTTAGCACTTGAAAAATTACTCATACAAGAACCGGGCTTTGATCCCATAATAAAGTCCCAATTTTCTAGCAGAAGCGTTGCATGAATAGTGAAGAATAATCAACAGAGACTTTATTTCGAAAAAAATGAGTGAACTGATTCAAAAAGAAAAAAATGTAAAGGTTTGTTTTGAAAATATTTGCAAAAATTAAAAGGAAAGTGCAATCATAAAGGAAACCTAATATGTACAAAACTACATCACTAAAGGTGATTAGGAGATGTGTATTTTAATCACCTGACCATTGATATGGAGCTCCTCCATGTCTCCTTCCAATGTTCTGAATCTAAAATTTCCTAACCCAATTTTTTCATGAATTTGATATGGGTGTAGCCACAATTTTTGGAATTAAGTGTGATTTCCATTGATTTCATTGGCCTTATCCCACTTAAGAACTAGAAATCCCACTTGAAAATATTTATTTCCCATAGAGGCTTTGTCAAACTATATTTTGATTAATTCTTGATGTTGTATCAATTTATTTTTTGCCTTTTCCATGTCTTATTCCATTTTAAGGAGCATATTTAATCTTTGTTGCATTACTAGACATTCTTTGTCTTGGAAAAATTAAGATAATTGCAGAGATGGAAGGAAAGTATGAGTGGGAAAGACAACTTCTTGTCCATATACTAAACAAAAAGAGAGTTTCCTAGGGAAATATCAGGTGTTACTTTGTCAACCCAAAGGGAATTAGGTAGAGTAAGGCACCAATTCATTTGGTGTTTTGTCATAGTGTTTTTCAGAATTTTTATCAAGTTATTATTTGTGGATTCAACTATCCCATTACCCCGAGGATAATAATTGGCGGAATATTTAATCTTGATATTCTTTTCAAGTGCATATTTAGTCAATTTTCATGAAGAATAATATTTAGCATTTTAAAATACTAAATATTATAGAACACCAAAATTGGTGACCATATAAGATTCAAGGAAGGATAACACCTGATTTTCATTCACCACCTTGAGAGGAATTCCTTCAAGCCAACGTGTGAAATAATCTGTTGCAGTCGGGTTGTACTTTTTGTAGCTTAGAATAATTTGGATTGATTTCCCTAGTCAAATCTAAACCCAATTGTTGGAATGGATATTCAATTGAAACCCGTTGCAGAGGAAAAACAAGTTTATTTTCTCTTCCTGCCAACTTTTGACATTCTTGGCACCTCCTAGCATATGCATGTGAATCTGTGAATAATGTGGGCCAATAGTAACATGCTCTGAGAATTTTATGTGATATGGGGTCTCCTCCAAAGTTTCCTCCAGCTGGATCATCATGTAGTTTAGATAGGACCTTTTCGACATCATCTTTCTCTAGACATCTCATGAAAACACCATCATAATTTTTCGTGAATAGGATCCCTTAAGCAAGGTGGAATTGATCTTAATTATTTTCTTTTTGGGTTCCATGTGCTATGGAGGTGTGCCATGGGTCAATTAGTACTTCATCTCTTAATACCATGGATCAATATTCATAGGGATATAGAAAATTTCCTTCTCGAACAGGTTTTAATTTTCATAAAGTTTATCTTCATCAATTTTATCCCCTGTTGATTCAACTTCTAGCTTTTAGAGTCCTTGTCCCTTAACGATATTTGCAGGCCTAATATCTAGATCATTCTCTTGTAAATATGTCATCCAATTAGCTCTTTTATCTTCCAAATCCTTATGAACCAAAATATTTTTCATAGTAGGGTATGGTACTACCACTTTGGTCTTGGATTTGAGTGGGTATGGTATGGAATGTTTGACTACTTTAAAGACTGCATATGCTTTCTTTTCTATTTATGGATAATCAATTTCTACTCCTTGCAATTTAGAACTCATAAAAGCAATTGTGAATTCATTCCCTTCATCATTTTTTTGGGTGAAGACTGCTACAAATGCAATATCAGAACCAAATGTACATAGTATGAAATATTAACAAAAATCTAGGCTCATCAATGTTAGAGATTTACCTATCTCTTCCATGATATTTATGAATGATTCATTTTCTTTGGGGCCCCATTTATAATCATAATTATTTTTTATCATATCTTGAAGAGGATTAACAGTTTATGCAAAGCTTGGAACAAATCTCCTTACAAAATTTATTTCCCTAAGGAATGATTGCATGGATTTTTTATTACGTGGAAATGAAAATTTTGAAATAGCTTCTGTTCTTTCAGGTTCTATCATTATCCCATCCTTAGACACAACAAATCCAAATAGTTTTCCTTCATTTACTGTAAATATGGATTTATTAGGGTTTAGAGAAATGCCATATCTCCTGCATCTGTTGAAGATTTTCCTCAGGTGGGATACATAATCTTTTTATCTTTGGAGAACATAATAAAATCATCTAGATACACCACCACATAGTTTCCAATTAGTCCTCTGAATGTAATATCCACGACTCTTTGGAAAGTTACCACTGCATTGATTAATCTGAATGGCATTTTCTTATAGGCATAAGTTTTCCATTTTAGTCAGAAAGCAAATTTCAATTGGTCATCATGGGCAACCAATAATTGATTATNNGGGGGGGGGGGGGGTGCATCAGTAATAGAACAATCTAATCCTTTTTAACCATATAATGCAAGTGTTATATCAATGTAGCATTATCATCCAATATTTGTCAAGTAAATAAACAATGAAAAAATAAACAATCATACACATACACAGTACACCAGTGTTTTTACATGGAAACCCAAAGCGGGAGAAAACCACATAATGTTTTTTCTTATATGTCTTGAAGAATTACATTAATTGGAAACACCAACTTCCTTTGTTTTCCAGCTGCAACTAGAAGGAGGCTCCAACCCCCTAGTTTCTCAAGCTACAACTTGAGGGAAATTCCAACTACCCAATTCTCTGGCTACAACCAGAAGGAGGCCACAACCCCCTATGTTCTCTGGCTGCAACTGAAAGGTGGATACAACCACCCGTCCTTTCCCCATCCAGTCGCCCTGACGTATAAGTAGAATGATGGAACCACTATAACAATATCATTGTGAGATATACTATTGTAAACATGTACCAATCAACCTGCACCAAACAATCTGTACCAATAACCTGAACCATGCATCAACCTGTACCTCAACCTGTAATCAACTTGTACCATAAACAAGTGCATCAACCATGCACCAACCTGTACCTCAACCTCAACCAAAATCCCTCATCAATTTCATCATCCAAATCTGATTTGTAACTCTGTAATAGATCTGGTGTATATGATCACATACCTGCAAACCTTCCTTAACTTTAATAACAAGATACTAGCATTTTCATCAAACTTTATTTTAGTCTCACATGACTAGTTTTGGATTAGTCAACAACCCTAACTTGAAATAATCATAACTATGTATCTGTAATGAATAAATATATGAAAATATTACACAATGTTTTTTAGTGTGTTTTGTGAAATTCCCCCAACTGTCACTAATTGGAACCTCTTAGAAATGGAGTTATAGAAAAAATGGCATACCTTGTTGAATTATGGCTTATTTAGAGAGCAAACTTGTAAACCGTGCCCCACATATAATATTTGTTGTATGGATATGAAAATTGTACAAAGAATACTAAATACTGTACTCTAACCGACACATTTTGTCTGATTGAATTTGGATCTGTTATGAAGAAATTATGATTTTTTTACCCGAAACACATGTTTTAGACTAGTTTCAGGACTAGTCACAAACCCTATTTTCCACAGCGTGTAACTCCAAAAATACAACGAACCTGTTGGAAGCCATTTTGCTTTTTTATCCTATCTCTATAAGCTTCCTACATAAGTGTTTTGGAACCCTTGATTCTCATTGCAAGTTTTTGAATAAAACAACACTGTCATTTTGCGCATTTGCACACCTGCCTTTGTTCTCGTTTTCACGACTGCAAGCGTGAAAACTTTGATTTCGAAGTCACGTCAATGGAATTAAAAACGTCACTGGATTATTATAGTCACTCTTGTCTATGTGTTCATTGCATTTCCAATTCATTTATGTTCACACAGTTGGCAAGACACCAGAACCTTTACTCGTTTGCCATTTTTTTGTTGTTAATATGATTTCATTTTTATGAGACTGTGATGGTACTCTAATGAGTGTGATTCAGTCCTTCATTCAATGGTGGTTTGACTGCTTTTGATCGAATCCAATGGTTTCATATCAACACATTAACATGGTGATTAGACCCTTAATTCAATGGTTTCATACAAAGCCTACGTTTTATCATTGAATCCTTGGTGCTATATTCGAATCATTGTTTTGATTTTAAATCCATGCAAATACTATTGCTTGTGCAAAGATTTGGGTCGACTTACCATAGTTTTCATTAATTGTTTGAATGCATTTGATTTTAACACATTGCAACAGTGATTTGAATCACCATATGCGCCATTGATTGTACAGTTGTATATGACTGTTTTTCATGGGTTGATTTCGTTCCACCACCCTCGCACACTTTGACATTAATGCCTCCCTCCTTACCGAGTTACCTTTGTTGGTTTTTGGGGAAATCTCTGAGTTTTGGGTCCTCCGTATACCTTGTCCAAACCTTCACCGCTTACCCTGCTCACTGTGTGTTCTCTCCTATGGCCCCTATAGGGCGAATTTAAACCCATGGTGTTCAGAGTCAGTTACTATTTGATTGCCAGAGAAGACTGCCCCTGTAATTGCCTCCCAGAGACACGTTTTTGTGTAAGCGATTATGGGAAAACGGTTTTGAATTAGATCAAACCCTTGAAAACCCATAACCAAAATTAGCCCCTTTATCTTCATCGTGGGTGGTTTCCTCAGAAATTGAGATTTTTCAGAGATCTAGCTCGTGTTTTAGAGGTCAAGTTTCAGATCTTCTCCGTGGCTGAAAGGTGCGTTTTGGGTCTCTGTGCATTTGCTGAAACGTCTATGAATTCTCCAAGCCCGTGCCTTAGAATTCCTCCCACCCGTCCAGCCTCTTAAACTCTTGAACCCTTGATCAAACCTTAGAAAATCAAGTAGTCTGTCAGAAGAAGCAAAAGACTACGGGTTCAATTGTCTTCAGAAATGTTGAGACAACTACGACCTTCGTCAATTCAAAGTTATCATGACCGAATTGTTTTCCTACAGTCCAGGTATGGTTTTTTTCAACATCAATTTTGTTTTATGAGTTGGTGTGACCGATTATGTTTTCTTTTAATTAGTTATGTTCATTTTAAATAGATTCAAAACGATTCTGTTATATTCAGAGTACTAAAAATGATTTCGTTATGAATCATAACGGTAGATTCATTTTGTTAAAATCAAATATAGCTATGATTTGGTTAATGCGATTTAATTGTTCTCAGTTTAGCATAGCGATTGTGTCGGCCCTAAGTTAGTTCGATTCATTTATTTTGGTTTGATTTTGAAACGATTCTATATGTTGAACTAGCATAATCTTTTGTGTATGCGATGCATTGATATCAAGGATTGGTTTGATAAATACAACATAATCTATTGATTCAAAAAAGAAAAACAACTCTGTTAGTTTTGCATTTAGAATCGATTATGTTAAGTGTTGGATTGACATGTTATATCTATATTGAATTCATACCAATGATTTGTTTGATTGGTCTGTTTTGTTTGAAATTGATTCAAAAAATGATTTCGTTGGTTTCCAATTGTCAATCGATTCTGTCTGCTCCGAATTGGTAATAAAAGTTGTTTGACAGATCGTACATATCCTGTTATCATGTGATTAATTCAATTACGATTTCATTTGTTCAAATTGGCATAAAGAATCTGGTTACTTCTAGCATGAATGATTTGTTTTGTGTTGAATAAATAATTAAATATTTGTTTAATAGTTAGGATATATTTCTGTTAGTTTTGGATTGATTTAAAATGGTTCTGTTTTCAAATTAGACCAGCTACAGAATCGCAAGATTCTGTAGCTAGTCTTAAAATTTAGATTTTTTTGTTAATTTTACCAATAAAATATCATCTAAACTTGTCTATTCTTGTCCACTTATAGGTGCATACGAATTTCAATGACAAATTGGGCATGCTGTGGCAGTTTAGGAGATACTTTTGTGATATAGTTTTGTTATAGGTTGTTAGCTTTAGTCAGAAATAGAGACTTGGGAGATTATTCCCATATTTTTTGTAAATTGTGTTTGATAATTCCCTCAGGGATGTTTTACCATGTGGTCTTTAAATACTTGTTATTTTTTGTAATGGACCCATGATCATCGATTGTTGGGAGAACCAGACTATGGATTTATAATGATATAGACTGGGATGAAAGTTGATGTCTTGTAACAACTTTAGCTTTCAATATATCAAACTTTTATTTCAAGTTTTCTTCATATCAGTTTGCAATCAATTATCGACTACTTTAGCTATCATGATTCATTGCATGTTGATGTGATTTGGTTTATGTGTTGTCCATATCTGATGTCTCTTATTTCTTTTTAGTACAACAATTACTCCATTTCAATTTAATGAATAAAGGTTTATCTTCTTCGTTAATTGAACTGTTCTGTACAAATATTGCACAGGGATTTATCTAACTGTGATGATTTGTAAATTATAAGATTGCTGTCGTTTTTTATGTCTTGTTTGTCCTGTCATTTATATTTGAAAAGCACTGTTGCTTTCTGTTTATGAGAAGCTTGCAGAGAATCTTGTGCGGGTTTCCTCCCATCGAACAAATGAATCAACTATTGTATGCATGACAAACCTGAAGCGTTACTTGAGGTCAGTTTTCTATTTGTTATTTAATAGTTAATTTATTAGTGTTATTTAAGTAGTTTAGATAGATATATATATTTTAGGTTTATAGTTAGGATTATTATTTTAATTGTTCATCTTAGATAGTTTTCATTTTATTTCTTTCTCATAAAATTATAAAAATAAAAAAACAATAGTTTTGCTGTCATAGGACAGTTTAAAAATGATTTTTGCAGGTTTTCATTTAAAATCTGTAATCTATAAATATTGTATATTTGTGATTAAGATTTAATTGTGTTCTTAGCTGAACATTTAATTAAATAGAATTATTGTTTTATGATATATGTATTTGTTTTAGATTTGTATATACTTTTGCTGTAGCTGTTTTTCCCACTTAGATTAGTTTTTCTTAGTTTATCTTTTCTTTCGTTTTTCTAGGACTTAGATCGGCCAACAGAGCCACTAAAACCATTAGGGTGGATCATCCCAAATGGCTTGGGTTATTTAGACAACCCCGGACCGGATCCACTTCTCCAGTTGACGAGCGTTCATTTTCGCCTGTCAACAAATGGCGCTAGAAGGAGGGCCGAATGACAAGCTGGCCTTGTAGGAGCCTTTATTTTAAATATATTCAATTCCCCCATGGCTCCCCAAATCACTGTTTTGGAACATTCTTTCAACTTCTCATTACCCAATGTTCCCAACGAGACAGTCTCTCGCTTGTCCAAACTCACCTTTGATGGTGGAGGCAATTTATCTGCTAAAGACCACCTTAACAAGTTTTGGTGCAAATGCATCAAACATGACATCTCAGATTTAGGAGTTTTATGCAGATTGTTTGCTTTTACTTTTAGAGGTTGAATCAAACATTGGTTTGAATCCTTTCCAGCATGTCACATTTTTGATTGGTTTCAATTTGTAGATGAGTTTCTAGATGCTTTTGAAATTTATGATTTCGATCAATTATGTGAAGAATTTCATACCTCGCTAATCAACGGTGATTCATCTTCAGAAGACTTTTTGACAATATTCTATCATACCCTCTGTAAATTTAATGTCGATGACATGTCATTGGCATTAAATCTCTTCTATGATGCTTCCATCCCTTCCATCTAGTCATGTTCAATAACAAATGAAGAACTAATTGCAAATCCTATCACTCAAATGCAAGAACAATTCTCTTCGCAAGAAGAGAAGGATCCTTCCGACAATGTTGAACAAGCTAGGGAGGTAGAATCTATTGACCAGGTTCTTATTGACAACTAAACTAGTTTTCCCTTTGAATCATTGTATTTTTAGTCTACGACCAACATGGAAGAAGATTCATTAATGGATCAAGGTGAATATCCTCATTCTTTTAACTCATGCTCTAATCAACATTTGAAATCAGTTGAAGAACACTTAAGCAATGAAAATCGTCTTGAATGTTCTAGTACTCCTATGAAACTGATTAGAGAAGAAGTTACGCAACTAGAAGAAGAAACTTTAAACCTTCATCCTCAAAATGCACTTTGTTCATAGGAAAGACTAGATGTTTGTCACATAAATTTTGAATTATCTATCACACAAAAGGCAAATCCAGATGATCATATTATGTTGAGGAATTTTTCACCAAAACAGAGTGAGAGTTTTGAAGAAAGTGAAGAGAATTGTCTTGAGAATACCATTGTTGAGTATCATAGTTCAAGAGATTCTTTTCATCTGCTTATTTCTGATTCCTTTTATTCTTTATATCCTGATCTATTCCTAGACTCTGTTGGACTTGACATCTTACCTACAACATCCTACTCTATTCCACCACAATCATATCCTTTCGATATGCCAAATTTTTGTGAAATTAATTCCAAACCCAATATTGATAAACTTGGATTTGATGCTTGTTCACTTTCATCACTCATATGGGAAGAGGACATGTTGCGAGATGATTTTACACAGTTTATTGTTGAAAAGGACGATGCATTATATTTTATGGAG
>ML780766.1:217892-265041 GCA_009831015.1 Picea engelmannii | reverse complement strand
TTCAATAGTTAGGGTAGGTTTAGGAATAGGTTTTCTTTCAGTTTTATTTCTCACTAGTTCTCTTTGTAATAATGCAGTCATGAACGCAAGTGGGCGCACCACGAGAACCATAATACGACTATTGTCAGGGAAGTCCCCTTGATATTTTTCTCTTTACTTCTAGTTGAACATTTATTTTCAAAAACGTAGTATCGTCATGAAAATCTTAAATGGAAAAGTAAAGAGATAAATAAATCTAAAATCAACCCTAACCCAATGCACCACGAGTAGGACTGCTTTCCCATCAAACAAGATTTTTCTACTTCTTTCAGGGATTTGTTGCATGAGGTTTTCAGATGCACCTATTGTACATATTTTTTTTTTTGTGGATTTCTTTGCTTTCAAATCTTTCTTCGTTGGTGTGTTTTGATTTCTCCCTTATGCTTACCAGTTTTTTCTTTTGGAAATACACATACCTTCATTTTGAACTATTCAGACAAAGAAAACAGAAAATTATTTCACTGAAATGACTGCTGAAAAATTGTCTGAACATCAATTATATACTTCTGAAATTTACATCTGTGTTGGCAAAAACTGTTGTTTGAAAGAAGTTAACTGATTTCAGTCTGTGAGTAAAGCCTGTCACGATCATCCATTATCTTCTTACACTGTCCCTATTCCTTAAAGGAACGACTCAGAAGATGTCTCCCTGCCTCAGAAAGTTGGTTTTGTAAATAAACCATCTCTGGATCTTAATGAAGGACAATTCTAAAAAATTATGTTGAGGTCTGTAAAAAATATGCTAAAATATCATAATTTTCTGCGTCACCCCGCTCAATTATATTTCTTTAAAAAACAAAATAAATCATTAAAAGAGCTGTGGGAAGTGCTTGTAAACCCGTCGGGATGCTGAACAGGTCTGCTGGCAGCGGGTAAATGCATGCATGATGCCAAGACAACTTCGCCGGGGTACTGAACAGGCCCGCTGGCAGCGAAGCAATGTCGGATATATGAAAATTCGTAAATATGAAACCTCTTGACCTTAAAATGTCCTTTATTCTGATCTAGAACTTCTTGGCAGGATACATATATTAGAGTGGGTTAAATGGCAACCCTGTTGAGGCTATGGACGCCTGCTGGTAGCAGTGGCCCTGTCAACGGTATTGAAGATTTTATCTTTAATATCGTGGCTCGCTTGTCTTAAGACTGTTATCAATTTTCATTCTTTAAACACTGCTGGAATATTTGATTAATAATGATCTTGAAACAGTTTTCTGGTTGTTGTTTTTGATTTTGAATTATTCTTGTTATCATAATCTGAATTTGTTCTTTTGGCAGAGATAACTGCTTCTACCAGTGTGTCACCATTGTTGGTAGCCATTTCACTTTTTTATCCTATCTCTATAAGCTGCCTACACAAGTGTTTTGGAACCCTTGATTCTCATTGCAAGTTTTTGAATAAAACAACACTGTCATTTTGCGCATTTGCACACCTTCCTTTGTTCTCGTTTTCACGACTGCAAGCGTGAAAACTTTGATTTTGAAGTCACGTCAATGGCATTAAAATCGTCACTGGATTATTATAGTCACTCTTGTCTATGTGTTCATTGAATTTCCAATTCATTTATGTTCACACAGTTGGCAAGACACCAAAACCTTTACTCGTTTGCCATTTTTTTGTTGTTAATATGATTTCGTTTTTATGAGACTGTGATGGTACTCTAATGAGTGTGATTCGGTCCTTCATTCAATGGTGGTTTCATTACTTTTGATTGAATCCAATGGTTTTGTATCAACACATTAACATGGTGATTAGACCCTTAATTCAATGGTTTCATACAAAGCCTACGTTTTATCATTGAATCCTTGGTGCTATATTCGAATCATTGTTTTGATTTTAAAACCATGCAAATACTATTGCTTGTGCAAAGATTTGGGTTGACTTACCATAGTTTTCATTAATTGTTTGAATGACATTTAATTTTAACACATTGCAATAGTGATTTGAATCACCATATGTGCCATCGATTGTACAGTTGGATATGACTGTTTTGCATGGGTTGCTTTCGTTCCACCACCCTCGTACACTTTGGCATTAATGCCTGCCTCCTTACCGGGTTATCTCTGTTGGTTTTTGGGGAAATCTCTGAGTTTTGGGTCCTCCGTATACCTTGTCCAAACCCTCACCGCTTACCCTACTCACTGTGTGTTCTCTCCTATGGCCCCTGTAGGGCGAATTTAACCCCATGGTGTTCAGAGTCAGTTACTGTTTGATTGCCAGAGAAGACTGCCCCTGTAATTGCCTCCCAGAGACACGTTTTTGCGTAAGCGATTCTGGGCAAACGATTTTGAATCAGATCAAACCCTTGAAAGACCAGAACCGAAATTAGCCCCTTTACCTTCATCAAGAGCGGTTTCCCCAGAAATCGAGTTGTTACAAAGATCTAGCTCATGTTTTAGAGGTCAAGTTTCAGATCTTCTCTGTGGATGAAAGGCATGTTTTGGGTCTGTGTACATTTGCTGAAACGTCTATGAATTCTCTAGGCCTGTGCCTTAGAATTCCTCCCACCCATCCATCCTCTTACACTCTTGAACCCTTGATCAACCCTTAGAAAATCAAGCATTCTGTCAGAAGAAGCAAAAGACTACAGGTTCAATTGTCTTCAAAAACGTTGAGACAACTATGACCTTCGTCAATTCAAAGTTATCCTGACCGAATTGTTTTCCTACAGTCCAGGTATGGTTTTTTTCAACATCGATTTTGTTTTATGAGTTGGTGTGATCGATTATGTTTGCTTTTAATTAGTTCTGTTCGTTTTAAATATATTCAAAACGATTCTGTTATATTCAGAGTACTAAAAATGATTTCGTTATGAATCATAACAGTAGATTCGTTTTGCTAAAATCAAATATAGCTATGATTTGGTTAATGTGATTTTATTGTTCTCAGTTTAGCATAGCGATTTTTTAGTTCGATTCATTTCTTTTGGTTTGATTTTGAAACAATTCTGTATGTTGAACTAGCATAATCTTTTGTGTATGCGATGCATTGATATCAAGGATTGGTTTGATAAATACAACATAATCTATTGATTCAAAAAAGAAAAAACAACTCTGTTAGTTTTGCATTTAGAATCGATTCTGTTAAGTGTTGGATTGACATGTTATATCTATATTGAGTTCATACCAAAGATTTGTTTGATCGGTCTGTTTTGTTTGAAATTGATTCAAAAAATGATTTCGTTGGTTTCCAATTGTTAATCGATTCTGTCTGCTCCGAATTGGTAATAAAAGTTGTTTGACAGATCGTACATATCCTGTTATCATGTGATTAATTCAATTACGATTTCATTTGTTCAAATTGGCATAAAGAATCTGGTTACTTCTAGCATGAATGATTTGTTTTGTGTTGAATAAATAATTAAAGATTTTTTTAATAGTTAGGATATATTTCTATTAGTTTTGGATTGATTTAAAATGGTTCTGTTTTCAAATTAGACCAGCTACAAAATCGCAAGATTCTGTAGCTAGTCTTAAAATTTAGATTTTTTTGTTAATTTTACCAATAAAATATCATCTAAACTTGTCTATTCTTGTCCACTTACAGGTGCATACGAATTTCAATGACAAATTGGGCATGCTGTGGTAGTTTAGGAGATACTTTTGTGATATAGTTTTGTTATAGGTTGTTAGCTTTAGTCAGAAATAGAGACTTGGGAGATTATTCCCAGATTTTTTGTAAATTGTGTTTGATAATTCCCTCAGGGATGTTTTACCCTGTGGTCTTTAAATACTTGTTATTTTTTGTAATGGACCCATGATCATTGATTGTTGGGAGAACCAGACTATGGATTTATAATGATAGAGACTGGGATGAAAGTTGATGTCTTGTAACAGCTTTAGCTTTCAATATATCAAACTTTTATTTCAAGTTTTCTTCATATTAGTTTGCAGTCAATAATCGACTACTTTAGCTATCATGATTCATTGCTTGTTGATGTGATTTGGTTTATGTGTTGTCCATATCTGATGTCTCTTATTTCTTTTTAGTATACCAATTACTCCATTTCAATTTAATGAATAAAGGTTTATCTTCTTCGTTAATTGAATTGTTCTATACAAATCTTGCACAGGGATTTATCTAACGGTGATGATTTGTAAATTATAAGATTGCTGTCATTTTTTATGTCTTGTTTGTCCTGTCATTTATATTTGAAGAGCACTGCTGCTTTCTGTTTACGAGAAGCTTGCGGAGAATCTGGTGCGGGTTTCCTCCCATCGAACAACTGAATCAACTATTGTATGCAGGACAAACCTGAAGCGTTACTTGAGGTTAGTTTGCTATTTGTTATTTAATAGTTAATTTATTAGTGTTATTTAAGTAGTTTAGATAGATATATATATTTCATGTTTATAGTTAGGATTATTATTTTAATTGTTCAGCTTAGATAGTTTTCATTTTATTTATTTCTCATAAAATTATAAAAATAAAAAATAATAGTTTTGCTATCATATGATAGTTTACAAATGATTTTTGCAGGTTTTCATTTAAAATCTGTAATTTGTAAATATTGTATATTTGTGATTAAGATTTAATTGTGTTCTTAGTTGAACATTTAATTAAGTAGAATTATTGTTTTATGATATCTGTTAATAAATTGTATGTATTTGTTTTAGATTTGTATATAGTTTTGATGTAGCTGTTTTTCCCACTTAGATTAGTTTTTATTAGTTTATCTTTTCTTTCGTTTTTCTAGGACTTAGATCGGCCAACGAAGCTGCTAAACCCATCGAGGTGGATCATCCCAAACGACTTGGGTTATTTAGATAACCCTGGACCAGATCCACTTCTTCAGTTGACGAGCGTTCATTTTCTCTCGTCAACAGAACCACAAGATGAAATTTGTACCAAAACTAGTTGGATATGTTTCCTCAATGGCCTCCCAATTTCACAGTTTGAATCATTATTGAAAATTTTTATTGTGAAAATGGTGAGATGACCTGTAAATAACATACCTTAGAAAGCATCATCAAAATAATTTATCCTCCTTTGAATTTCAACCTTCTTTACTTCATCTCCCCTCTGAAATTCGTCTTAGATATCATTTGGTTACCTCAGTCACATGTAGATATTCAATATTCTCAAGTGTGATTTAAATGAGAGAGCCTTTCCTCTTATTTATAATTTCATGTAGCTTCCTTAGAAGCATCTTCTAGACCACTTTGTCCACATAGTCACCTATGTCCAACTTTGCCCAATTTTCCACTTGTCCATATATCCAATAGACACTTGACTACTTAACCCATTTTCCTCATTTTAGGGTTAACCTTCTTATAACCACTTTCCATAATTAGAAAGTTCTCCATTTACTTTATTATTTAAATAATCCTCCTTGATTTGTCACTTCACTTTATTATTTAAATAATCCTCTTTGACTTTGTCACTTCACTTTATTATTTAAACAATTTCTTCTTTGCAAGAACTTGTTGACGAACGAAATTGACTGCTCGTCAACTGGAGGATTGAATCCGGTCCGGTCTTGTCTACTTAACCCAAGTCGTCAAATGTGTTTAGATTACAGGAAATTCCTATATTAATTAAACTAATAAAATAAAATGAGCAAACTGACCTGTAATCGTATCTCCTATTCGTCTTGTGTACAATATCCCATTTCGCTGTTTGATGAGGTAAACCGCAATAGATCTTACAGATGCTCCTTGTAAACGCGAAACAGTATTGAATGCGAATGACATAACATATAAGAGATGTAGTCACAACAATTTTATGATTTCACAAATGGTCACATTGAGATAAATCCTGCTGTGAAAATTCGTGTATAAATGTTCAATGAATAAATAAGATGAATCTTCTAATCTCAAATTTGAACAAGATAATTACTGTATGTTATATACGAGATATAAAACATGGATATAATATAAATTCTATCACACCAATCTGCAATAAACCATGACATCTAAAGTAGTCACAATTTAATTACAAATCAAAATAACCATAACTTGAATGAAAACACAATATATCGAAGCTAAAGCTGTGAAAATATCATCTTATATTCAAGTCTGTCAATCATAAATCCATGTTTTTTTTTGCTCCCAGGCAGCGATGATCTTCAGTTTACAAAACAACATATTTATATAGGTTACAGGATCAAAACGTTTCCTGTTGATAACATCTAATTTGCTCCAAAAAATGTGGGGGATGCAACCTCCCAAATTCTACTTGATACCAAAAACTAACAGCCTATTCTAAAACAACATAAGATAACATGCTGAGAGATGCCAACAATGCTTCAAATCTCCTTTAGAAATCATAGGTTCCTGAAAACACATAAGAATAAAAGATTTCAGATGCATTTTCAGTTATTAAAACAAGTAATTCGAATTTTTCCAACTAGCTACAAAATCTCACGATTCTGTAGCTAGTTATAATTATAACTAGAATCATATTCTATTGAATCAATCAAAACAAACTAGAGGTAATCTGTGCAAACAAATCATGTATTCTAATTTGAAAAAGACAAAATCATCCTAAACTTATTTTAAAAAAATCATACCTCAAATTAAGGGATTCGACATAATCAAGCAATCTTTGAATTTACTATTGAAGTCGCTGCTTCCACGTTCTTAAAAACAACAGACCCTGTGGTTTTTTGTCGTTTGTCTTTGGTTTGAGCTATGGATTGAAGTCTTCTATTCTCCTTCGTTAGCAAATTCACCTGATCTTCCAAGGATTTAAGCTGAGACTGAAGTAAAGGCACGTCTTTGTAATACCTATTGATCCATGATCGACATTCATTACATTGCGGCTGAATAGACTGTGTATTAGCAGTGATAGTATTAACAGGTGGGGAATTTTCCATTTGACCTGTAGGTTCATTACTGAGTTTGATTCCAGGGACATCGGGATTGTCTTTTAGACACAGTGGAAGGTTTGTAACATAATCATAGGGTTTATCAGAGCAAAGTCCATATGAATATGGATATTCTTTGGCTAGGAATATTTCAATTTATGAATCAGAATCCTCGCTTAACACAATTGCATTTTGGTCTGCACAGGGCTTAGGTTTATTTCGGGCACATCGTGAAACCCAACGAGCGACCCTTTTACTTTTATAATTAATATCAACATCGCCTTTACACTTTTTTCTTATGGATTTTTTAACAGCCTTAACACCACCCTTGGGATATGAATCTGGTAGAGTGTCGGGTTGGGTAGTGTCAGGATAGGTCGAGGGTTCCAAATTAGAAATAGGATCACAGGGCAAGAGCGAAGGAGGAGAGATGGTAGGCTTGACGAGGGTTTTTGTGACGACAGGCTTATCAACCTGTCCCAACTCACTGCTACCAAAACCATTTCATAATAGAAAAGCATCCCAACAGTCATCGTTTAATTTCAATTGATGTATAATAATAACCTTGATCAAACAATGGTGGAACAGGCTAGAATCAGACTTCTGCCTTTTAAAATGCTTTGCCATTTTGTATAGACTTCGAAGGAGAAAATAGGGCATGTTCAGGGGGAAATCGATAAAACTCATGAGCAATCGCAAGTGATATAAGAAAATCAACCCATATCTCCCCTCATAGGTATAAAACTATTTCACAATAGCTAACAGATCATGCCATCTAGGTTTTAAAGCTGAGACATGCATACCTCGGTCGCAACTGGTAATCCTCCTTGAGTTGAACAATAATGACCAGGGAACCTCCTCAACCTTTGAGTTTTTGAACCACTTTTGTCCCACAACTGGTAAACTGGTGGCTTGGCTAATAAAATATTCATTTAACTCAAGCTGGACGTCTCCTATATTTTCTCTGCAACCATTGAACATCAACACAAATTCTTGAGCAACTCTTAAATTAAAACCCTCGAACTTTTCAACAAACACATGCCAGCCATTCCTTTCTAAGTCATATCTGGCATTATCAAATGATAACAATGTCTGGACACCGTTGGGCTCAATCCTCACCACAGGAGCCATGGCTAAAAGTAAAGAATAGACACATGATTTGGAGGTAGGGTTTGATAGAATAAACACAAAGCCATCGCCCCGATTTTCCTCAATGCAATGCAAAGACAACTCGAAATGGTAGGCATGAGTGTTAATTACCATGCGTGTGAGAGAAGTCGTGTAGATCGAGGCCATGCAAAACCATAATATCATGCTGTACTTGGAATGACACCTTGGCATAATGGTACGCACAATGATCATAACAGTTGAAAATAATAATATGCATATACACGATTTGATCACAAAATTAATATATCAAATAAACAATTGAATCAATAAATATCTTATGATTCAAAACCCCATTAACATTAGTTGAATGCTAAATGAGTGGAGGTTTTATACTCATGTAACCAAGGCGTGTTCAAGACCAAGGGGTTATAACTATGAAAACAACCATGTTCATAGAAAAATACGACAATTCAACAATAGACCATATGAACATTAACCTTTTAATGAAATCAAGTATGAATTCGAGCTGTGAGTCTTCATGCTTCCAGTCATGAAAACAAAAATTGAAAAGCAGGTACGTAGAAAGCGACGAGTAACAAGTGTCGTTTAATGAGAAAGGTTGTGACGAGTAACGATAATTTAAAGATCCTGTGTGGGCAACTTGAAAAAATAGAGAGTATATTATTTCTGCCAACAATGGCGACACACTGGTAGAAGCAGTTATCTCTGCCAAATGACCGAGTCCATATTAGGATAATCAGCAAAAACTTCAAATTGAAAACAACTAAGAAACTGTTTGAACATCATTATCAATTATAAAACATTCCAGTTTCAGATTCCTGTTATTTTAAAAGATGAAAACTGATGACAATCTTGACAAAAGAGAGTCACGATGTTAAAGTTAAAATATTCAACACTATTGACAGAGCCGCTGTTGCCAGCAGGTGTCCATAGCCTCGACAGGGATGCCATTTAACCCACTCCAATATTTGTATCCTACCAAGAAGTTCGAAATCAGAATGAAGGATATTAAAGATCATAAGTTTCCATATCTGAGAATTTTCATATACTTGACATTGCTTCGCTGCTAGTAGGCTTGTTCAGTACCCCGAAAAAGTTATCTTGGCATCATGCATGCATTTACCTGCTGCCAGCAGACTTGTTTAGTATCCCGATGGGTTTACAAGCATTTCCCACAGCTCTCTGAAGGTTTATTTGGTTTTAAAGATATTTAATAGAGTGGGGTGATGCTGAAAATCTTGATTTTTGGAAATATTTTAATAAATTATAGACCTTGAGGAAATTTTTTAACTGTCCTTCATTAAGATCTAGAGATAGTTTGTTAATAAACCGACTTTCGAAGGCAGGGAGACATCTATGAGTTGTTCTCTTAAGGAACATGGACATCGTAAGAAGAATTTTTTATGGATGATCGTGAATAGCTTCAGTTACAGATTGAAATCAAGAAATACTTTTCAAACAATAAGCTTTCTTTAACATGGCTGCAAAATTCAGAAAAATATCATATTTGATGTTTAAACAACCTTCAGTAGTCATTTCAGAGGGGCAATTTTTCTATTCTCTTTGTCTGAAACAGTTTATGGTGCAGGTAGGTGTGTCAAAAAGAAAAACTGGTAAGCATAAGGGAAAAATCAAAACAAACCAGCAAAGAAAAACAAAAAGCAAGCAGGACAAAAATATATTACCTAGTGTACATGGGAATGTCATCAGGCAAAATACTTTTTTAGAGCTTGGCCATTCACCGGATAGGTGTCTAGCTGTCCCTCTAAATTCTGTAATCTGAAGGAGCTGGGACCTAATGTTTCAACAATTAAGAATGGTCCTAGCCACAAGTTCTGAAACTTTGTATGCTCTCCTTTTCCCTCATGCGGTTTGTCCCATTTTAGGAGAAGGTCACCTACCTCAAAATTTCTGTCAGAGGCAGAATTGGAATCAAACTAGATTTTAACAATGAGTTGATGTTGATCTAATTTCCGTTTCTCTTGAGCCCTCACTTCTTCTAATTTTAACAAAGTGTTAATTCGATTCCCCAAAGGGGGATAGTCCTCTTCTTGTGTTTTCTGCGATAACTACAGAGAGGGAAGGAGGATATGTGGTGGCAGAATTTCCTCTCTACCATAAAAGAGAAATAAAGGTGAGTTACCCACAACAGTTTTTGAAGTCACTCTATCAGCCCAGATTATGTTTAACAATGCATTATGCCAACTTTTGTGGTTTTTAGAGACCGTTCTCTTGATAATTTTGATCAGATTTTTATTAGTCGATTCTGCCAATCCATTGCCTTGGGGGTAATAGCTGGCATAATACTTTAATTTAATTCCTTTTTCTAGAGCGAAATCACTCATCTCAAGAGACGAAAAATAGGAAGCATTATCAAATACCAGGCAGTCAGGGATAACAAAACGAGTAATAATATTCGAATTCAAAAAAGATATTACCTGGCTGGTATTTACAGCTTTTAATGGGGCAACCTCAAACCACCTGGTGAAGTAATATATGGTTGTTATGATATACTTATGCTGCTGTGAGGATGGCGGATTGATTGGACCTATAATATCAAGACCCCACTGCTGAAAAGGGAAGTCTACTGAAACTGGTTGCAGAGGGAAGGCTGGTTTCTGTATCCGTCCAGATGCTTTTTGACAAATTACACACTTGCGACACAAAGCATGAGCATATTTAAAAAGTGTGGGACAGTAGTAACCTACTTTTAATACTTTATGGGCAGTGGTATCTCCACCAAAATGCCCACCAGCTTCTCCTACATGCAATTCCAATAAGACATTTTCTGCTTCATCTTTCTCAAGACAACGCATTAGTACACCATCAAAATTTTTATGAAACATAATATCATTAATCAAATGAAAGGAATCAAATTTTAATCTTAGTGCTCTTATTTTTGTGGGGTCCAGGTGACGGGGGGCTAACCCATGTTCAAGACAAAATTTTATATCATCATACCAAGGACTAACAAGGTTTTGTGCATAGCAGATTAGATTTTGATAGTGTTGTCCTGGAGCTGAGATATAATTTTCCTCTTGCTATCCTGCAGCTGAGTCAATGACTAACTTGCATAACCCTTGACCTCTTACTATTTGTGCTGGGGTGATTTCTATGTCATACTCTTGCAAGGATGTGACCCAGTTTGCCCTTTTTTTGCCTAGTTCTTTCTGTACTAACAGATTTCTGACAGCCGGGTAAGGGACAATGATTTTCGTCCTAGATTTCAAAAGATAAGATCATAAGTGCTTTACTACTTTAAAAACAACATAGGCTTGCTGATTTATTGTTGGGTAATTAAGTTCTTCCCCTTTAAAGGCTGATCTCATAAATGCAATTGGGACTTCATTGTTTTCAGCGTTCTTTTGAGTTAGGACAGTGGCGTAAGAGTGGTCAGAAGCGAATGTGTAGAGAGTGAAGTCTTGCGAAAAGTCGGGGCTCATTAGAGAAGGAGCGTCTATTATGGCCTTTTTTATTGAATTAAAAGCCTGGTTTTCTAAAGGTCCCCAATGGTATTGTATGTCCTTTTTTATTAGGTTTTGTAATGGTCTCACCATTTCTGAAAAGCTGGGGACGAATCTCCTAACAAAGTTTATCTAAGCTAAGAAAGATTGCATAGATTTTTTTGATGAGGGAGGGGGGAGTTTCGAAATGAATTGAGTTATTTCAGGGTCGATAATCATCCCTTCGCTTGATACAATAAATCCTAAGAGTTTACCTTGTTCTACTGTGAAGATAGATTTTTTAGGATTCAGAGAAATGTCGTACTTACGACATCACTGTAGAACATATCTTAAATGAGCTAGATGATCTTATTTATTATTCGAGAAGATAGTAACTTCATCTAGGTAAACTACGACAGATTGATTGATTAAGCCTCAGAAAGCGATGTCCATCGCTCTCTGGAAAGTGGCACCGACATTTATGAGTCCAAAGGGCATCTTCCTATAAGCGTAGGTGCCCCATGGAGTGCGAAAGGTGGTTTTAAGTTGGTCTGGAGGGGACATTAGGACTTGGTTATACCCTCAAAAACCATCCAATAAGGATAATCTTTCAGAACTAGATACCTGTGGAAGGATCTATTCCATGGGTGGGACATGGTAGTTGTCTTTATCAAACGTTCGATTAAGATTTCAGAAATCGACACATAGTCAGATTTCACTGCTCTTCTTCCGGACAGGGACAAGATTAGAGACCCATTGTGTGTGCTTAACTGGGAAGATTATCTTAGCGTTTAGGAGTTTATTTAATTCCTTCTTGATAGTTGGTTCAAGTTTTGGGTGCATTTTCCTTAACTTTTGTTGAAAAGGTTGGGTTTGGGGTTTCATAGGAATAACGTGTTGTATGATGTTAGGATCAAAGGTTTTTAGGTCGTTGTACGTCCAAGAAAAAACATCTTTGAATTCCTTAAACAATTTAATAAACACTACTTTTTCTTGTTCAGAACATCCCACCCCTAAATTAATGCACTGTGGGTTGTCTTTAGTTCCCAAGTTTACTTTTTCATGTGTTAAAGAGGAACTATTCGTTTTACAGTTCACTGATTTTTTGAACTTGTCGTGAAGATCATAAATTTTTTCTAATCTAACTACAGATTTCAGGATAGAATTTACCATGTCTGATGAAGATTCTGGAGATCTTGGATCTGGTATTACCGTAAAGTCACAAAGATTTTCGTCATGAGTACCTTCATCGATTACTGTGCTCTGGAAAGTTTCTTCCATATGCAAGAAACTTATAATCTGTTGATCATCATCGAAGACTCTCCAATTCGTGATGTTGTCGGGGATGGACAATCTGAACAACAGTTCGATGGAGAATGCATTCGGAGATAAGCCTTCTGCAGGGAAAAGTTTCGAAGCTACGTTAGCTAAAAAATCAGCTTCCGAATTATTCAATCTAGGAATAGAATTTATGTTAAATGCATCAAACTTGTTCATCAAATTCCATACCTCAAATTGGTAGCTTTTAGGATGCGGAGATAAAAAATGGATAGAATTTTTTACCTGTCTAACCACAATTTCTGAATCACCAAAGACAGTCAAATTTTGTACGTTCATATCTAATGCTTTCCTGAGGCCTTGCAGTAATGCCTCATATTCTGCTGTGTTGTTTGTACATTCAAACTCTAACCTGCATGCAATCAGGGTCTTGTTACCTGCTGGATCAATAATCACGCAGCCTACACCAACTCCTTCCTTGGATTTTGACCTGTCAAAGTAAAGAGACCATATTTGATTATTGTCGGTTGCATGTGACCACTGGGCAGAAGCTGCTGGCTGTGTATATGTCAAAATTTGAGACTGCTGTTCCGGGTTAGTGATAGTGGAAGTTTTGGCCATGAAATTTCCAAAAAGGTATCCATCCCCTATATTTCGGGTGAATCGACAGAAGGTGTGAATGGCTCATTGGGATCATTTAAATCCATCACTGTGAACTTTAGGTAACGTTCATGATTTACCTTGATTCTGTTGGGATTTCCATTCTCAGGCAACCACAAGTGAGACCAATCTGTCACAAAATAGCCATGTAGCTGTTCTGACAAGTCTCTGCTTAAAAACAAACCATAAAATTCTGGGATATCTACAACAATAATATCAATCACTTGATGAACTTTAGGGTTAGACAACAATCTTATAAGCACATTTCTCAATTCACCTATAACTTTAACACTAGTTCGATCAAGCTGGATGATCTTCAAGGTGGATGGTTGAACTTCGGTATTAATCTTTTGACACACAGACCAAGGAATTACGTTAGATGACGCTCCTGAATCTACCATACAGTTGTTCATGTTCCTATTGAATATTTCAAAAGTTAACAAAAATGGAGGGACATTTCTGCGAGTACTAATGGTGGAAGCTTGTTGCTTTTTACTCGCGGCCTCTAAAACTAATTTATCTACATCTGTTACATTATTTATAGGAAAGTCTCTTTTCTCGTGAGAATCAGAAGTAGTTTTGGCGGAGGCCTTCTGAGGAACTTTGAGGTTGTTCTGAACACCTTTGTTACTACTTGGATTGCCATTTTTGCTGTTCTCTGCAATATTTTGTAGCATTTTTTGCAGAAGAAAAGGGAATTTTAATAATTCATAAACATAAATATTAGCCCTAAGCTTTTTTAGATATTCAACCAAATCATAATCCAAGCTTGGGTTTACTGAATTCTGTTTAGTCTCAGTTGATTTAGACTGTTTTGGGGGCAAAGTCGTAGTGATTTCAGATGAAGGCTTGTTTGCTGTCTTACTCCTAGTATTGTAAGGATGCACTGTTTCAAAATTATCTTGAAAAATACTATCCGAAAAATGACCAAAAATGTTCGGAGAGGATTCATCTTCTTCTACTGTCTTTTGTTCAGCTACTTCCTCAGGGATTTCAGGAGGCATCAAGTTATCTTGTGCTTCTAGAATTGTTTGAATAGCGAATTGCAGGCTTTCTAGATTTAGGCCTTCAGTATTTGAATTAGGTCGGTTGGTGGGAAAAGGCTTCCTAAACGGGGGTTTGTAAGGTCCTTTGCTTGAAGAAGCTTCTTCAACCATCCTTTTCAAATCTATAATTTGATTGGACAATTTTTGAACGACTTTCTGTAAGTTTTCTAAATCTGAGCTTTCAAGTTGGGCTTTGTTTTGGGAAGGTATAGGGAGTATTTCAATTTTCTTTTTGGAAGATGAACTGGTCTCTATTTCATTGCTAGTAGTGTCGTTTAAGCTGAGGATGTCTTTCTCGATCTGATTGGCCTCTTCATAGGCTTCTAACAACGTGACTTTCTTGGATCTCTTTACCCAAATGGCTATGCTTTGATGTAAGGCTTTCGTATAATATGCTATGATAAGATTCTCGGCGGGCATCGAATCCATAGGGATTCGGTTCTTTAGTGTCAAGAACCTTTGATTAAATTCTTTGATCTTCTCTTTGGGGTTCATTCTTAAAATAGAAATCTCCATGACTAGAACTTCTGGAGACTTGTCATCTCCGAACTTCTCAAGAAAACAGGATTCAAACTTCTCCCATGACATGATGGTCTGGGGCTGTTGGGAAAAGTACCAGATAGAGGCATTGCCCTCAAAGGTGTAGGGAAACAATCTACAGACTACGTCTTTGTGCTTGACACTACGGAGTCTAATGGATAACATAAAATTTTTGATGTGATCTTCGGTGATTTGTTTAGAGTCCGGGTCAAATTTAGGGAGCCATTTCTCCGGGTGTTTGTGTAAGGGATGCTGAGGCCCAGGTATGGCCACTACATCTTGGTCGAGCCAGGGTCTAGCAGGATTGTTCTGGTTGGCCATAGGTGTGGGTGGTGTCGAAGGCCGGGATGGGGAATTTCCTTCGTCAGAGGATTCTTCTCCAGAAGAAGAAGGAGATGAAGGAGGTGGTGATGGCAGTATACCAGATCCTCCTACTGCAGGAGTGAGGATTGGATCTGTAGGGTTTAAAGTAAGGTGAGTGCCTCCAAGTTGTTCTCTGATATCATAGAAGTCTAATGGTTGGTCCAAAGGTCGGTTTGGTTGTCTTAAACGGGTGAAGGCACTGTGTGTTCTTATGAGATATTGGCGAACAATCTCTTGTATGTCACCACCCGTAGGATTTGGAGTTACTGGTTCAATTGTGATCCGTAGATCGTCATTTGACATGGTTGCTGTTTGAGGGACAATGTTTTCGTTTGAATGACTTCTAGTCACTATAGGTGAGCGGGTAGGTGGTGGAGGAGTCTTACGACCACCTCGTGCGATTAATAATTTTCAGGCCCTCCTTCTAGCGCCATTTGTTGACGGGCAAAATTGATCGCTTGTCAACTGGAGGAGTGAATCCAGTCTGGGGTTGTCTACTTAACCCAATCCATTTGTATTAATCCACTCCGACGGGTTTCGCGGCTCCGTTGGCCGATCCAAGTCCTAAAAAAGTGAAAGACAAAACTAAAGAAGATAAAATAACTTAATGAAAAACACTCGCTTATATACAAATCTAATATATACTTACAGTTTGCTAACTAATATTTATAAAATAGCTCTACTTATTATATGTACAATGTATCCAAATGATTATATCTCTAATATATATATATAACATTTACAGAATGAAAATTTTAATCTAAATCTGCGAAAATCAAATAAGAATTGATTTATCTAACGACAACAAACCTATCGTTCAGTCTTTTTGATTTATTTTTTATAATGTTTGTACACCAGAAATGGAATAACCAACTGTCTAATTGAAAAACAAAGATAAAAAATAGTAAAAATGTGTTTAGATTACAGGAAATTCCTATATTAATTAAACTAATAAAATAAAATGAGCAAACTAACCTGTAATCGTATCTCCTATTCATCCTGTGTACAGTATCCCATTTCGTGGTTTGATGAGGTAAACCGTAACAGATCTTACAAATGCTCCTCGTAAATGCGAAGCAGTATTGAATGCGAATGACATAACATATAAGAGATGTAGTAACAACAATTTTATGATTTCACAAATGGTCACATTGAGATAAATCCTGCTGTGAAAATTCGTGTATAAATGTTCAATGAATAAAGAAGATGAATCTTCTAATCTGAAATTTGAACAAGATAATTACTGTATGTTATATACGGGATATAAAACATGGATATCATATAAATTCTATCACACCAATCTGCAATAAACCATGATATCTAAAGTAGTCACAATTTAATTACAAATCGAAATGACCATAACTTGAATGAAAACACGATATATCGAAGCTAAAGCCGTGCAAATATCATCTTATATTCAAGTCTGTCAATCATAAATCCATGTTTTTTTTTCTCCCAGGCAACAATGATCTTCAGTTTACAAAACAACATATTTATATAGGTTATAAGATCAAAACATTTCCTATTGATAACATCTAATTTGTTCCAAAAAATGTGGGGGATGCAACCTCCCAGATTCTACTTGATACCAAAAACTAACAGCCTATTCTAAAACAACATAAAGATAACATACTGAGAGATGACAACAATGCTTCAAATCCCCTTTAGAAATCGTAGGTTTCTGAAAACACATAAGAATAAAATATTTCATATGCATTTTCAGTTATTAAAACAAGTAATTCAAATTTTTCCAACTAGCTACAAAATCTCACGATTCTGTAGCTAGTTATAATTATAACTAGAATCATATTCTATTGAATCAATCAAAACAGACTAGAGGTAATCTATGCAAACAAATCATGTATTCTAATTTGAAAAATACAAAATCATCCTAAACTTATTTTTAAAAAATCATACCTCAAATTAAGGGATTCGACATAATCAAGCAATCTTTGAATTTACTATTGCAGTCGATGCTTCCACGTTCTTAAAAACAACAGACCCTGTGGTTTTTTGTCGTTTGTCTTTGGTTTGAGCTACGGATTGAAGTCTTCTATTCTCCTTCGTTAGCAAATTCACCTGATCTTCCAAGGATTTAAGTCGAGACTGAAGTAAAGGCATGTCTTTGTAATACCTATCGATCCATGATCAACATTCATTACATTGCGGATGAATAGACTGTGTATTAGAAATGATAGTATTAACAGGTGGGGAATTTTCCATTTGACCTATAGGTTCATAACTGAGTTTGATTCCAGGGAAATCAGTATTGTCTTTTAGACACGGTGGAAGGTTTGTAACATAATCATAGGGTTTATCAGAGCAAATTCCATATGAATATGGATATTCTTTGGCTAGGAATCTTTCAATTTCTGAATCAGAATCCTCGCTTAACACAATTGCGTTTTGGTCTACACAGGGCTTATGTTTATTTCGGGCACATCGTGAAACCCAACGAGCGACCCTTTTACTCTTATAATTGATATCAACATTGTCTTTACACTTTTTTCTTATGGATTTTTTAACAGCCTTAACACCACCCTTGGGATACGAATCTGGTAGAGTGTCGGGTTGGGTAGTGTCAGAATAGGTCAAGGGTTCCAAATTAGAAATAGGATTATAGGGCAAGAGAGAAGGAGGAGAGATGGTAGGATTGACGAGGGTTTCTGTGACGACAGACTTGTCAACTTGTCCCAACTCACTGCTACCAAAACCATTTCGTAACATAAAAGCATCCCAACAATCATTGTTTAATTTCAACTGATGTATAATAATAACCTTGATCAAACAATGGTGGAATAGGCTAGAATCAGACTTCTTCCTTTTAAAACGCTTTGTCATTTTGTATAGACTTCGAAGGAGAAAATAGGGCATGTTCAGGGGGAAATCGATAAAACTCATGAGCAATTGCAAGTGATACAAGAAAACCAACCCATATCTCCCCTCACAGGTAACGAACTGTTTCACAATAGCTAACAGATCATGCCATCTAGGTTTTAAAGATAAGATAGGCATACCTCGATCATAGCTGGTAATCCTCCTTGAGTTGAACAACAATGACCAGGGAACCTCTTCAACCTTTGAGTTTTTGAACCACTTTTGTCCCACAGCTGGTAGACCGGTGGCTTGGCTAATAAAATCTTCATTTAACTCAAGCTGGACGTCTCCTATTTTTTCTCTGCAATCGTCGAATGTCAATGCAAATTCTTGAGCAACTCTTAAATTAAAACCCTCAAACTTTACAACAAACACACGCCATCCATTCCTTTCTAAGTCATCTTTGGAATTATCAAATGATAACAATGTCTGGACACCATTGGGCTCAATCCTCACCATAGGAGCCATGGCTAACATCAAGGAATAGACACGGGATTCGGAGGTAGGGTTTGATAGAATAAACACAGAGCCATCGCCCCGAGTTTCCTCAATGCAATGCCAAGACATCTCGAAACGGTAGGCAGGAGCGTTAATTACCATGCGTGTGAGAGAAGTCGTGTAGATAGAGGCCATGCAAAACCATAATATCACACTGTACTTGGAATGACACCTCGGCATAATGGTACGCACAATGATCATAACAGTTGAAAACAATAGTATGCATATGCATGATTTGATCACAAAATTAATATATCAAATAAACAATTGAATCAATAAAGATCTTATGATTCAAAACCCCATTAACATTAGTCGAATTCTAAATGAGTGGAGGTTTTATACTCATGTAAACAAGGCGTGTTCAAGACCAAGGGGTTATAACTATGAAAACAACCATGTTCATAGCGAAATACGATAATTCAACAATAGACCATATGAACACTAACCCTTTAATGAAATCAAGTATGAATTCTAGCTGTGAGTTTTCATGCTTCCAGTCATGAAAACAAAAATCAAAAAGTAGGTACGTAGAAAGCGACGAGTAACAAGTGTCATTTAATGAGAAAGGTTGTGATGAGTAACGAGAATTTAAAGATCCTATGTGGGCAGCTTGTAAAAATAGAGATTATATTATTGCTGCCAATAGAACTTTGACTTCATTGACCTTTTGGGGCTTCAAGCCAACATATGAGGGTCCTCCAACTTTGTAAGGCCATAACTCTCAAACCGTGAGGAGTTATGTGACGTTCCACATACCACCAAAAATGGAATGACATGTAATATCCATATAGAATAGTCTTACCTACAAATATATCAAAACTCATACCATTATACATAAAACAAACTTGGTTCCATTACCCAAACCTTTGTGCTACCAAAATTCGCTAACCGAATTTCTTCAAGGGTTGATATCAATGAAAAACAACCCAATTAATCAACAATATCCCCCTTTGGCATTGATGGAAACACCCGAGTGAAATAATGAAATCATATCACTCATGCTCCCCCTGGAACCATGCCTGCATCTCTGTGACCAATGCTCCCCCTGGAAGCATGCCTTTGTCCTCTGCATCTAATAAATCTCTCCCCCTTTGTCATCAATGGAAAATGTATCTTTTCATTTGGGTCTACTCCCCCTAACTTAATCTTCTGATATCCCAACCTGAACTGTCCTCTTTATGATGCTTCCTCATGTACATGTAAGACATATAAGATAAACATTCAAAAGTATTCATTTTGGAGTAGAAATAACTCTGAGTCTCTGGCGAAGATACTCAAAGGCTTCCCTTGGAAGCGGTTTTGTAAAGATGTCTGCCACTTGTTCTTTTGTGCCCACATATTCAACTCTGATGTTCTTTTCTGCAACCTTTTCCCTTAGAAAGTGATACTTGATTGGAATGTGCTTCATCTTGGAGTGCATCACCAGGTTCTTTGAGATACTGATGGTGCTTGTATTATCACAATAGATTGGAATGGGCTCATCATACTGAACCTGTATATCTGTCAGAGTTTGTTTCATCCGTAGAACCTGTGTACAACATGATTCTGCTGCAATATACTTTTCCTCGGCTGTAGATAAAGATACTGATGATTTTTTCTTTCTTATCGATGATACTAAACACTCACCCAAGTAGAATGCTGCTCCACTGGTGCTTCATCGATCATCAATGCAACTTGCCCAATCTGCATCTGTGTAGGCAATAAGTGATAAATCCTTTCCTTTTAGATACCATAATCCAAACTCTTATGTTCCTTTGAGATATCTGAAAATCCTCTTCACTGCTAATACATGTGATTCCTTTGGTGTTGCTTGAAAGCATGCCACCTGTCCAACTCATGCATTACATCTAGTCTGTATGATGTCACATATAGTAGGATACCAATCATTGACCTGTATTGCCTCTGATATGTAGACTTTGAATCATCATCTTTGCTCAACTTGCAACTCGTTTGCATGGGAGTGATAACTAGTTTGCAATCTTCCATTCCGAACCTCTTTAGCATTTCTCTGACATACTTGGTTTGAGAATTAAAAATTCATTGGGGTTTCTTTCTGGGTATCTGAAGACCTAGAAAGAAGGATAGTTCTCCAAGTAATGACATTTCAAATTTAGTATGCATGTCCTTTGCAAATTTTTGTCTTAACCTGTCATCAATACTTCCAAAAATAATATCATCAACATAAAATTGAATTAATAAAATACTATATTGAGTTACCTTGATGTAGAGGTTGTTGTCTGCACTTCATTTTTTTAACCCTTCCTGTTGTATATATTTATCCAGTCTAGAGTACCATGCTCTAGGAGCCTGTTTTAGACCATACAAGGCCTTCTTTAATTTACACACATAATCTGCATTCTCTGACAACTGAAATCCTTCTGGTTGTTCAATGCAGACTTCTTCTTCAAGTTCCCCATTTAGAAAAGATGATTTTACGTCCATCTAATACACTTTAATATTTTTGGAGCATGCATAAGATAAAGGCAATCAGATTGCTACTATTCTGGAAACTGGGGAAAATGCCTATTCAAAGTCGATTCTTTCAACTTGTGCATATCCTTTACATACCAATATAGCTTTGTTCGTTGTAACCTGTCCATCTTCATTCAATTTATTCTTGTATAACCACATTGTGTCGATCACATTCTTATACTTTGGTCTCAGAACCAATTCCCAAGTGTCATTTTTCTCTATTTGATCCAATTCTTCATCCATGGCCTTATTCCAAACTCATCCTTGTTGGCCTCTTCAAAACAGGTTGGTTCAATCATAGATGAGAGTTCTAGGTGCGTTTGTTCTGGTGAATGGATTCTTCTTCTAGTCTCAACACCTGCATATTTTTTTTTGATATGTTGACACAAAGTTTAATTTTTCTACCCTTTAAAACTGAAGCTTCATCTTTTCCTAAGTCACGGAGCCGCCCTTAGTCCAAAAAAGGGAGTCAGAGTCTTCCACTCCTTTTCGAGTTTCGAGATTCAGTTTTTCTTGAGGTATGATCTTCAACCATCCAAATTTCTCGGTGCCGAAATCTCAAAATCGTTTAACATATTAAAAAATAAAAAATAAATAAAAAAGGGGGGAAGACGTAAGTGTTACATTTTCCGTGCTTTCCACAAAACACTCTTTAATCTGTAATTAATTAAACTCATAAACGCAGTCATCTTTCCCTTAATATTTCGCGATTCAGGTTTCTTTCTACTAAAACGTTTTCAAACTCTCATCCTCCGTACTCCCGATTCTCGATTTTCCAAAAAGTAAAAGTAAAAAATAATTATTCACTAATCTTGATTAATTTAAGCCTTAATATGAATGATTAGAACCTCACTAATCCCATCACAATTTTGCGATCTAGGGTTTTCTTATGACATATCTCCTGACAACAGGATCCCCAAAGTTTCAAAATGCGAAATCGTGTTTTCTTTAAACAAAGTCTAAGATTAAGGTTAAGTTGTTTTCAAAACATGATTAGTGATAACTAAGCTACTTTTCTCATTTCAGGAATTGAGGAAAGCAACGATTTTCGGAATTCCAGTTTTGAAATCGCTGATATACAACAGTATTAATAATGGGTAGATGAAGATATTTTTGATGCGAAAGCGTATCTCCAGGCATACACTTCTATTAAAGAATTAATTTTTTCATTGCCTGTATCAGCACGCTCTTCATAACGTAAATTAAGGGTTAATAAAGGTCTTGTGTTTCGAACTTCAGTCTTATCCTTTACATCTGTAGCAAATCACATTTATCCAGTTTATACACATTTTCTTTGCAAACAGGTTTTCGGCCTAGTGGAAATATCATGGCACCTAAAAAGGCACCCAAGAAAAGAGAAGAAGTTGCAGAAAGCTTGAGTCCCGATGGAGACGTTGTATCTGATACAACACTGCATGCCATCAATTCCATTAAATCTTGGAGGAAATTTTTTGAAACTATGGATTATGAAATTAAGAATTTCCCTCATGATGCCGACAACAAACTCTAAGACATAGCGAAGTCTGACCTTCACAAAGTAGCTACATGGCCGCGACTCATGACTTCTAATGACATGATCAGTTGGGCCTTAGAGGGAACAGATGTGCAGATGAGAAGCATTCTGAACAACCGAGGGGTTGTCATTGGCTCTTTCAGATCGAATCATATACAAGTAATGTATAAACTATCTCCAATTCCCAAGTATATTTATAATAAAGATTTCGTGAGTGAGTTTCAAAAGAAAGAATGTTTTGAGTCTGACCAAACGTATCCTGGCATAATCAAAGTTTGGTGGAGGCATGAAGCAAAATTCAGGGCCGACACCCATGGTGTTTATGCCACAACCTCTTTAAATGAGTATATGGTCTATGTGACGATGATGTTATGTAATTTTCGGTAAGAAAAGTACTACCCACTTCCCTGCAGAATGAGTACCTCTTTTGCACGAGGCAACAGAAGGTTATAACTTCAATTGGGGTAAGATTTTATCTGATAAAATAACGAAGGAGGTCATGGAATATCAGACTGCAAGATCCAAAGGCCGACCAATATCCTTTTATATGTCTTCATACATCATGGATGCTATATGCTCTCCACAACTCCTTTCCCTTTGATGAATTGGAGTTGGAATCCGACTTACCCGAAACCTATTCATGAATATCATTCTAAACTTTGGGAAGAAAACGCCAAGGACTCATTCTATGAAATCTATCATTTCATGGTGATACCACTACATCATATGCTATACGGTTGTGCACCTTCCCTCATTTCAGAGTTGGTCATAGGAAGCCTCAAGGCAGTTGTTGATTGGTTTATAGAGGAGAATTTCGCCTACATCAGATTTTTTGGATGTTCAATCCCTCCACATGCGCTCCCGAAATTCCTCCCTGATAGACTGGTGTGCAGGGAGGTAGCTCATCAAATAGTAACAGGTGGAATTGGGATAGAACTAAAGACAGCTCAAATGAAGTCTTGGCCAGTTTTTCCCGTTCATATTGGGAATTTTTCACTTCTCAACTTGGGTCATTCCAAAGTTGAAGCGGCAGCACTGGAGGAGGTCAAGTTGGTAGAACTCGAACACGGGAAGCATGAACCTTACCAGTTAGTGGGAAAACACATGGCCCACTGTAATATGAAGGATTATGAACATGATAAGTCCCCTTGTGATGACATGTTCAAAGGGACTAGGACCTATGAGGAGGTGTTAGAGATGGTACAGACACTGTCGTCTGACTTGAAAGCTAGTTTTTAGACCTTCCAGAAGCATATCCGGAGTGGTTTTCCCAAAGTATTGCAAGGAGAAGCAATCAACCTTCCTCAGAAACAAGAGGATACTCCTCCAGGATTTGGACAAGAAGAATACGATAAAGTCAATCTCGAAGAATTTTCACAAGAGACTGAAAGGTCTTCACAAAATGAAGAGGCCTTATAGATAGAAAATTTAGAGACAGAAGCAGAGAGGAGGACCAGGACGCCTCCCAAGTTTAGTAAGTCCACTCCCCTTTCATCACCTGTTGTTGATGGCAATATACCTAAATCCATAGGAGAAACAAGATCTATAGAGCTAGGAAGTCCCATAGCTTCCCTAACCCCTTTACAGTCCGCTTTTGGAATCCCACATATGGGAGCCATATTGTTAGTGATCTCACGCCTATCTCCAGAGATGAGATCCCTCCTTCTGATTATTTTTTCAGCAAAAAGAGGAAGGTTGTCCTAAAACAAGAAATGTATATGAGGGAGAGGGGTATGGTGAAGAAGCATAGGAACTTGGTAGATGGCCAAAATTTGGAAGAGGAGGATTTCACTACAGAGGTAGCAGGTTCCATGGGAGCCATGGAAACAACAAACCTTTTTACCGTGGAAAACATGAGAACAAGGATAAAGAAGAGTAACCACATAATAGCTCAATTGCAAGACCAGTTAAAGAATGCTGAGAAAAACATTAGAGAAGAGGTGAATAAAATCTTGGAGCAGTCTAAAGCTGTTGAAAGGCAAGAAATTCAATCATTCAAATCAAGCCTGAATGAAATTAACCAGAGGATACAAGCAAGTCAGGTGCATGTTACTTAGCAAAAGGAACTTGTAAAACAACTACAAGCTAAGTTAAATTTGACAGAAGGCTGGGTTGTAGACTTAAAGGCTTTCCAAACCCTCTTGCTGGAAGCACATACAAAGATAGAAGCCGAGCAACAAAAATTAATCTCCAAAATAGAGATCATTCATAATTACTTTCAAGGGGTAAGAAAATCCCTTGATAATATTATTTTATTGGAAAAGGAGGCTAAAGAAGCAAGGAATACCTTCCAGAAAGCAGTTGCGTGTTCATGAAACAGAGAGATGGAAAAAAATCTAAAGCTTTCTATCACAGAAGAGATAAGAGGAGACATCATGCTCAAGGTATGGGAAACAAACATATTCGAAAACAAGAAGATAGTCAAAGAAATCAAAGACGATTGTGAGGGAATATTTAATTCTTTGGATAAGCAAGCGTTAGGAATTGAAAGAAATGATTTCTCTGAGCCATTGGGGCAGATAAACATTGTGAAACAACAGTTGAACTGCAAAGAGGGCTTGAAGGAGATTCAGGTGGAAATCTCACAGTTGAAGGAAATCGATGCCAACCTAATAGACAAATGGTTGGTACAATCCAATTTAAAGTTGTAAGTGATCAGGTTTGCCGATAAAGGTTTTGAGGACCAGTTTCCAAAGGTACAAAGAAAGTTTTATCTATTTGAGACTAAGGATCTTCCGACACCTCCAAGAAATTTTGTTCATTTTTTGGAGAAATGTATTGAATGTATAGCATCAAAGGAGGGAGAGACTTCAACTAAATAATGAAGTATCGTTTGAAAGCTTATATTATTGAAATGATAGACAAACAAAAGTTAATCACGCAACGGTTAAGGTTGCAGTTTTGTAACCATTTTTCTCCTAAAAAGTAGGAGATTGCTAACCATCAAGTATTGATGACCTTGTATAAATACAAGGAGCGAAGACTAAAAGAAGGATTTTTTATTTCTCTAAAAAGGAATTGTGAAGAAGTAATTTTAAAGAGACTTTGAATTAATAGAAATGCAGATTGAAGATTATAGATTTTGTCAAGTCTGAGTTATGTGTTCCCCTATCTTTTCATCTTTCTTTCATATATCTTATTGATGAATGCTTGGCTACAATTTAGTACAACCTCTACTGTAGAAATTATCATTCTTGTTATTTAAATCATTTACAGTTTTTCCTCTGTATCGGTTATCAACAGATACAAGACCTGTGGATGTTTAGATTTCAATATTATATACTTCATTAATATTTTTCTTATTTTCATAGTCTTCTGTTACAACATGAGATTCCTCTTTAATTGATGCCTCACCTTGTCAATAGTTTTATGTTTTTCTTCATATCATGCATGTTTCCTTTTCTTTAAATTTAACTCAGATAGAAGAAACGACCTACAATTTGGTCATCGTATTAATTTATGTTTCAAAATCATTTTCTTTACATTGTGAAATAGAGATAACGAAGCCTGAAAATAAAACGCAGAATTGTATCTTCCTTACCTTTATCCTTCATGACAGTACTAGTTTCAAGGCAACCTAACATCAAATCCGGTCTTTTGGATCAAACCAGCATCACTCTAAATTTATTTAACACTATTTTACAAACAAAAAATAACCGGGTTGAGTTAGAACGTTCATGGGAAACAATTGAGAGAGATATCAACATTCAGGAAAACTGGGAATTTCGATAGAGACAGTTGAGAAACCAATTATAGCCCACACCTTTTAACAATTGATTTTTCTGTCCTCAACTTCCTCTATCTTTTCATATGCATTGACGGTATACTTTAGATCCTTAAAGTATAAACTCAGGAACAACATCTTTTTGGCGCCATTGTCGGGGAACGAAGAAACAAAGCTTTTTCCCTTAGAAGAACGACATTGACACTTTCCTTCTTTGATAGTGAACAAAGTTTGAAAACCTTCTAAGGCTACTTTTATCTTTCACTTGGCGACTCCACATTGTTTAAGCTGGCTCTTAACCAGAAGAACACTAGGAAGAATCCAAACGACGAGAAGATTTTGCCTTTTTCCGACCCAGAAAAAATTCTAAAATCAAGAAGATACTTCCGTCAGATTGTCTCATCGACAAATAAAAATTATGAACCTAAATTTACACAGTATGACTCTGAAGATCAATACAATGAATCAAGTATTCCACCCCTTACGGGAAATACTCCGCTGTTAAAGTTACATCCCCTGAATCAGATTTGGTTCTGCCTGTTTTTAAGACCGAATCTTTCTCATCTGTTTCCCACACCAATAGAAAACGAAGATCTGCCTCACTTCCTGTTGCGATCGATTCTCCCTTGCTTCTTGAGGTTCGATTTCCCACCTCTCAAAACTCAAACAATTATCCTATATATCTCGACTCAACTTCTGTTGATTCTTCTATATTCTCATCCTGTGGTTCTGAAGGGACCAGTCCACATTCCCCAAGCTCCTCTTTCTCAAGTTTCCCCCCCTTGGATAGTCAATTTCTTGAAACCTTTCATTATAACCCCCAAAAATTAACCTCTAAATCCTTAATGGCTACAACTGGAGGAGGTGGGGTAGGAGGTGCTGGCGTAGGTGCCCCGGGAGGAGGAGAAGGCAACCAAGCACTGCCTCTTCGAATATTTGCAAAGGTTGCTTCAAGATATGCCCCTCTGGTTCTACCGGTTCCTCTCCACGATTTACCAGAAAATTACATGAAAATCCTATCCAAGTTCAGGGGAGAGGGCTATTTAACAACAACAGAACACATAAATTTTTTCGATCAATTCGCTGACATTCTTGGATTGGAACATGAAGATGTTTACTCCAGAATCTTGGTTCAAACCTTTGAAGGGAAAGTAAGAACCTGGTTTCGAGGCTTAGCGACTGGATCTATACCATCATATGATGAACTTAAAAATGCTTTTATCAAACAGTGGGGTGAGCGGAAAGACCATCTTTATTATCTAACCAAATTTGGATCTCTTCGAAAGAAAAAATCTGAATCAGTTCTTGAGTTTACCCAATGATTCAATAAATTGTACAATAAGATCCAACTGAGGTCAAACCCTCACAACCTGCAGTGAAAGTGACTTTCGTTGGAGCCTTTTATTCCGACTTCACCCTATTATTAAGGGAGAGAAGATCAGTAGATCTCACCAAGATGCAAGATGATGAATTGGAAATAGAATCTAACATGATGGCATCAGGGAAGCTGAAATCCAAAATTGAGACTGGAAATAAAGAAATCAAGAGATACGGGGAGCAAGGAGGACCCTCTGGATTAGTAAGATATTCAGAAGACAAAATGGATGATATGGTTAGAATTATCAAAGAACTGTCAAATAAAATATCGAGAATGGAACTAGACCAAGCTAAGAACGAACATTACCCTAGAAAGGAGTTCAGGAAGAACCCTAATCCTAAAAACCACAAAAAACAAATTAAGAATGAAGATAAAAAAATCCAAGCCCCTTTTAAAAGCGAAAACTTTATAGGAGGACAAGACTTGGAGGATTTCGAGGAGTTAGAAGAGGATATGAACAATCTTGGCGAGGACTGAGAGTAACAAGAACATCAGTGTTTTGGAAGATTTGAACTATTAGGGAATAGAAGATGGTATAATGGTCAAGCTCCACCAGAAGTACAACCTAAGACCTAGAAATAGGGTTTCCACAACCGCTCCAGTTAAAAAGATACTGCCGAGGGTTGAAACTGACGAAGTAGTTTAAAAAATCACTAAAAAATAGACTAAAGGGACTAAGACCGCTAACATACATTCTATTAAAACAAAAACAACAGAAACACCACCCTTAAGCATGCAGAAACTAGACACCCCTGTTACCAAAACAAAGGCCCCTCAACCAAGGAAAAATGAAAAGAAAGGGATGGAGACTCAAACCATGGAAATCGAAAAAACCATTGGAAGTTTTAATCTAGAGAATGAAATCAATAAGATCAAAATCCTTATTCCTCTTGTTGAACTGACCAAAAAACCGATATACCGAAAACAATTTGCTAAAATGATTAGTTTTTCGGAAAATGAAAGTCAGGGCAATGTTATAAACTTAGAAGATGATAAGCCTAACATAATTTTTGGCCCACACTTCGAAGGTGCCAGAGACACTATTGCCCCTTTCTACATCACTTTGACTGTTTCGACCATTTGCTCCATAACTGCATGTTAGATTCTGGGGCCTCTCACAATGTGATGCCTAAAGCAATCATGGACAAAATTGTCCTTGAAATCACCAGGCCTTATGGATATTTCTATTCATTTGATTCGAGGAAAGTCAAGTGTATAGGCATGATAAAGGACTTAGTTGTAAACCTTGCACAGGTACCTGCCAAAAGCATTTTAATGGATGTAGTTGTCGCAGATATACCCCCAAAATATGGCATGCTCTTGTCCCGGTATTGGGATGATAAACTTGGAGGTTCCCTTCAACTTGATATGACGTACACAACAATTCTAGTTTTCGGATGGCAATTCACGTGATTGTACAGAGAAACCAGGTTCGCATTTACGGTTAGTGACCCTCTCAGCCAAATAATTATCATGTATATATTGCTGATCAAGATTTAGGTAATTGTATATTATCTATAGATGATGATGTTGATGCATGTATAGAAGAAAGTTATATAGGAAATAAAAAAGAAATAGAACAAAATGTGTATAGCATGGGTGTTTGGAAAATGTTTTTTGACGGTGCCTCATCTTATATTGGAGCTAGGGCTGGAGTAATTTTTGTGGCACCTGATAACCAATTCATTATCCCTTTCTCTTATAGGCTACAGTGGAACATTTACCACACTAATAATGTATGTGAGTATGAAGCTCTAGTGTTAGGGTTAGAGGCCGCTAAGAGAATGACAATTAAAAACTTGGAAGTTTTTGGTGATGCAGAGTTGATCGTGAAGCAGGTTAATTGACAGTACCAGGCCAAACATTCTATTTTAAGGTCATATCGAAATTGTGTTTGGGACCTAATCGATTTTTTTTTCTCCTTTGTTAATATTCACTTCATTCTGAGAGCATAAAATCAACAGGCGGATGATTTAGCCAAAGCTGATTCGACTTTCACACTTCCCACGGCTTTCAAACAAAAATATCATATACAAATGAGACATAGGCCTTCCATACCCAATACTATACAACATTGGCAAGTCTTTAAGGATGATGAACAACTCTGATTTTTTTAGAAATAGTAGATGAGTTCGCTGAAATGCATGCTGACCAAGAAAAATAGAATGATCCTATTTGGATCATGCAGGAAGGGGAAGTCCCCCAAGAGTTTCAAGATAAAATCGCTAGTCACCATATGCTTGTTTTAAAAAATAATCAGATACCCAAGGGCCTTATTCCCCTATAAATACTCTTTAGTCATGATGACATCCTTTTGAAGACTACCTTACAGCCTCAGCCGGAAGAGGTCAAAGATTGCAATATAGGTACCGACGAGACTCCTAGATTAGTTAAAGTGTCTAGGTACCTGTTTCCCGAAATCAAGAGTAAATATGTTGAGTTTCTTAAAAAATACAAAGATGTTTTTGCCTAGTCTTATGACGAGTTGAGAACTTATGATACTACTATCATGGAACATAAAATTCCATTAAAACCATGCATCAAACCTTTCAGGCAGAAACTCAGGCAGATTAACCGTATCTTATTACTGGTGATAGAAAAAGAGGTGAAAAAACTCTTGGATGCTAAAATCATAGTCCCACTGAGATATTCTGAGTGGGTAGCTAATTTAGTCCCAGTGAGAAAAAAAACCGATGAGATCAGATTGTGTGTCGATTTCAAAAACATGAATCGACCATCACTCAAAGACAATTACCCATTACCTAAGATGGATCACATTTTAGAAAAAGTAGTCTGAGCTAACATAATGTCTATGATTGATGGTTTTTTAGGTTATAATCAGATCGCAGTGCATTGGGATGATAAAGAAAAAAATGCTTTCACTACCCCTTGGGGTACTTTTATGTATGATAAAATTCCTTTTGGTTTAATGAATGCAGGGGCAACTTTTAAGAGATCCATGGATATTGCTTTCATGGGTGAAAGAGATAAGTTTGTTGTCATCTATCTTGATGAACTGACCGTGTTCTCTAAATATGATGCAGAACATCTAATGCACCTTAAACAAACCTTTCAGAAATGCCAAAAATTTGGTTTGTCACTCAATCCCAAGAAATCTCATTTTTCAATGCAAGAAGGTAAACTCTTGGACCATATCGTGTCTAAATATAGAATCAAAATCGATCCAAAAAGGGTTGAGGCAATAGATACTATAAATTTTCCTAGAAATGTAAAAGAAATTCAGTCTTTCTTAGGAAAAATAAATTTTTTGAGGAGATTCATCCCTAACTTTGCTGAAATAGTAAAATTGATCACATATATGCTCAAAAAGGACAGTGGAGTGAAATGGACAAGCGAATCCAAAGTGTCATTTCAATGCATCAAGAAAGTAATAAGCGAAGCACCAGTCTTGGTGAGCCCATATTACATAAAAGAGTTTTTGATTTTTTCTTTCGCTTCAGAACATACTATCGCAGCTGTATTGTTACAAAAAAGGAGGAAAGTTTTGAGCGACCTATTGCATTTTTTAGCAAAAGTCTTAGATATGTTGAGTTGAAATATGATATATTGGAGAAACAGGCCTATGCAATGGTGAAAGCTCTCAAGGCTTTTAGAACTTACATGTTTCACTCAAAGGTCATTGCCTATGTACCCTCTAGCTCTGTTAAAGATATTCTGGTGCACCCAGACAACGATGGAAGAAGAGGCAGGTGGTTAGCTAAGATCCAAGAGTTTGAACTAGAAGTCAAACCAACTAAAATTATCAAAGGTCAGGGTTTGGCCAAATTTCTTGCCGAATCGAATTTAAAAGCACTTGGGATAAATCAGCTGCAAGAAAACGAGGGATTTCTGGAAATATACGAGCTTGATGCCACTGCACCTACAACCGAAATTCAAGACAGGTTTTCTACTTCGGCCTGGTATCGCGACATCGTCCATTACCTACTCATGCTTCAATGTCCTAGTGAGTTAACCATGTCTAAAGCTAGGACGCTAAAGCTACATGCTGTAAAATATTGTATCATAGATGCTAAATTGTATTGAAAAGACCCCTTGGGTTTCTTACTGAGGTGTTTAGTTGAAACTAAAACAGAAGGGGTTATGGATGAATTCCATGTCGGAGTGTGTGGAGGACAACATGCATGGCGAGAAACAACTTATAAAATCTTAAAAGCTGGATACTACTGGCCCAAATTGTTCACAGAAGTGAACACTAAAGTTCGAAATTGTGTCCCTTATCAGTTGTTCACAGGCAAACAGAAGGTCCCAACTTTTCCCCTAATTCCAGTTAAAACCAAAGCTCCATTTAAGCAATGGGGACTTGATTTCATTGGAGAAATCCATCCATACTCTAGCGCCCAACACAAATGTTTCCTAATTGCCACTGATTATTTCACTAAATGGGTGGAAGCTATCCCCACAATAAATGCAACTGATTTGGTAGTAATCATTTTTTTGGAAGATAATATTCTATCCAGGTTTGGTTGTCCTCGAAAAATAGTCACTGATAACGCACAAGCATTTAATTTGAGGGCCATGATAAATTTTTTCCAAAAATATAACATCGTAATAGGACACTCCACAACTTACTATCCACAAGGTAATGGTCTGGCTGAATCATCCAACAAAAGCCTGATTACCATGATACAATTTTTTTTGACTGAAAACAAGAAAGCGTGGCATATCCATTTAAAATATGCTCTATGGGCCAACAAAATAAGTACTAAAAGATCAATTGGGATTTCCCCTTTCCAGATAGTATATGGAACTGATGTCATTTTTCCAATAAACCTTGCTCTGCTAGTAATTAAACTCTGGTAGGATTCAAATGAAGAACCCAATGATGTTACCAGAAGGATAAACCAGCTGGTCAAAGTTCATCAAAATAGGGCCGAAGTAAATGAAAGGTTGCAAAGATATCAGGATAGAATGAAATCCTTATTCGATCAGAAATCTAAATATAGAGGATTCCTCCCTAGCGACATTGTCCTAAAATGGGAAGCCATGAAAGAAGATGATGGAAAACATGGAAAATTCGATCCGATCTAGTCTGGCCCATATAGGATTTCGGCCTTTGAAGGAAAAAATGCTTGGTTACTAGAAAACCTGGATGGATACATTCTCAATGCCCCTGTAAATGGGTGGCATCTTAAACACTTCATGCAATAATGTGTTTCTAAATTATCATTGTACATACCAGTTTGTTTTCCTGCTTTTTGTNTATATATATATATATATATATATATAGAGAGAGAGAGAGAGAGAGAGAGAGAGAGAGAGAGAGAGAGAGAGAGAGAGAGAGGTTTCTTTCATGATGTTTCCTAATGATTATAATGTTATGTTATTTGCAGGGAAAGTTTCTTACGGAACAGTGGACTTGAGGTGCTGAAATTAGGTGACATGCACATGTATTCCTATCAAGTATCTCACAATGAAAAAGGTAATGAACGAGTAATCTTTGGGCTGGAAATATAAGAGCTAATAAAGGTATGAAATCCCATTTTAAAATTCTGGATAAAGCCCTAAGAAGTACAAATGAATAAATCATTGATTAATTTTTGTCGAAAAAAAAAAAAAAACTCAATCAAAGAAGTTCTTGAAGTAATGAAAAAAGGGGACTTAAGAAAAGGTTATAAAAGATAATTAACAAAATCTCTAAGAACAGTCATATGTACAACAATTTTTCTAAAACCCCCTTTACGCTCCCCTTGACCACAGTAAATCCTTTTCCCGCCTGACCATGGATGTCTGATCATAAAGTTTCCTGAGAACAGAGGGGTCTCGCTTTGGTTGTGAAAACTCTCGAACAAACTTTCAATAAAAAAGAGTAGGTTGTGTTTTTAATTCTTTCACTTTAGCTAGATCAACAACATGTCTAGGTTAATCCTAACCTTATTAGTTATCCTAACAGGAATAACTGATTGTTTTTTCTCAAGGAAGTTCCCTAGACTAGTTGTCAAAAGGTTTCCCTTAAGAATTTCCCTGAAGCCCATGATTTTTGAAGGCAGGTGAGAAGATTGACCTATAGCTATTTAAATGAGTTGACAGACTTTGTCGTTAAAAAACAAAAAACAAAGGTATTTTCAAACAGATATCTTCTCGAGTGTATTGTATACTCATTGATTTCCCCCACTTCAAAAAAATAAATAAATGAATACAGACAGATGGTGAAAGGAAATTCATTATATTGATTGCCCCCATCTAGTTCAAAGAGATGAAGAAAGGAAATTCATTATATTGATTGCCCTCATCTCAACATTTAAATTCTTGGAGACAATGAAGTGGTGAAAGGAAATTCAATGTGGGAAGTCAGATAACTTCACCAGGGTACTGAACAGGCTCACTGGTAGTGAAGCAATATCCTCATATCTGATAAAAGATGTTATACATGAGTTACATGATGCTCTAGTAATTTCTCTTCTTTTCAGCTGGATTTTCATCATTGGTTTCTAGGATCTCCTTACCGGACACAACGCAAATACTTGCCTTGATGCAAACGGAATCACGTGAAACCTGATAGGATGGTTAATTTGGTTTTGATTATCTTACACAGATTTGAGGTCAGTTTCAGGAAAAGAAATATATTGAAAACCTATCTCGAGATAGTCAGAATTTTTATTTTTGAAGAGTTTTTCATTGTTACGTTGAGACCCTAATCTTGTTCGGTTTTTCTCCTAATCTGTCTCACAGAGCCAAATCATTGACTCCATTACCCAATGAAGGCACTTGGTCTACATGTTCTTCTTGTCCCATAAGGAGACGAGATCCCTAGATGTTGCCTAATGTTGACATGAAGTTTAATTTTTCTACCCTTTAAAGCTGAAGCTTCATCTTTTCCTAAGTCATGGAGCCGCCCTTAGTCCAAAAAAGGGAGTTAGAGTCTTACGTTCCTTTTCAGGTTTTGAGATTCAGTTTTTCTTGAGGTATGATCTTCATCCATCCAAATTTCATGGTGATGAAATCTCGAAACTGTTTAACATATTAAAAAATAAAAAATAAATAAAAAAGGGGGGAAGACATAAGTGTTACATTTTCCGTCGCTTTTCACAAAGCACTCTTTAATCCATAATTAATTAAACTCATAAACTCAATCATATTTCCCTTAATCTTTTGCGATTTGGGTTTCTTTCTTCTAAAAAGTTTTCGAATTCTCATCCTCCGAACTCTTGATCCTCAATTTTCCGAAAAGTAAAATTAAAAAATAATTATTCACTAATCTTGATTAATTTAAGCCTTAATATGAATGATTAGTGCCTCACTAATCCCATCGCAATTTCACGATCCAGGGTTTGCTTATGACATATCTCCTAACAACAGGATCCCCAAAGTTTCGAAATGAAAAATCACATTTTCTTTAAACAAAGTCTAATATTAAGGTTAAGTTGTTTTCAAAACATGATTAGTGATAACCAAGCTGCTTTTCGCATTTCGGGAATTGAGGAAGGTGACGATTTTCAAAATTCCAATTTTGAAATCGCCAAAATACGATAGTATTAATAACGGGTAAATGAAGATATTTATGACGTGAAAGCGTATCTCCAGGCATATCTTTCCATTAAAGCATTAATTTTTTCATCGCTTGTATCAGTACACTCGTCATAACATAAATTAAGGGTTAATAAAAGGTCTTGTGTTTCGAACTTCATTATTATCCTTTACATCTGTAGCAAATCGCATTTATCTAGTTTATACACATTTTCTCTGTAAATAGGTTTCCGGTCCAATGCAAACATCATGGAACCTAAGAAGGCACCCAAGAAAAGAGAAGAAGTTGCAGAAAGTTCGAGTCTCGATGGAGACTCTGTATCTGATACAACACCACTTGCCATCGATTCCATTAAATCTTGGAGGCAAATTTTTGAAACTCTGGATTATGAAATTAATAATTTCCCTCATGATGCCAACAACAAAATCCAAGACATAGTGAATTTTGACCTTCAAAAAGTAGCTACATGGCTTCGACTCATGACTTATAATGACATGATCAGTTGGGCCTTAGAGCGAATAGACATGCAGACAAGAAGCATTATAGATAGTCGAGGCGTCGTCATTGGCTCTTTCAGACTGGAGCATATACAAGTAATGTATAAACTGTCTCCCAGTCCCAAGTATATTTATAATAAATATTTTGTGAGTGAGTTTCAAAAGAAAGAATGCTTTGAGTCAGACCAAACGTATCTTGGCATAATCAAAGACTGGTGGAGGAACGAAGCAAAATTCAGGGCCGACACCCATGGTGTTTACTCCAATGCCTCTTTAAATGAGTATATGGTCTATGTGGCGATGATGTTATGTAGAATTTTTGGTAAGAAAAGTCCTACTCACTTCCCTACATAATGGGTACCTCTTTTGCACAAGGTAGTAGAAGGTTACAACTTCAATTGGGATAAGATTTTATCTGATAACATAGAGAAGGAGGTCATAGAATATCAGACTACAATATCCAAAGGCTGACCAATAGCCTTTTATATGTCTGCATACATCATGGATGCTATATGCTCCACAACTCCTTTCCCTTTGATGAATTGGAGTTGGAATTCGACTTACTCGAAACCTATTCATGAATATCATTCTAAACTTTGGGAAGAAAATGCCAAGGACTCATTCTATGAAATTTGTCATTTCGTGGTGATACCACTACATCCGATGCTATAAGGCTGTGCACCTCCCTGCATTTCAGAGTTGGTCATAGGAAGCCTCAGGGCAGTTGCTGACTGGTTTATAGAGGAAAATTTCTCCTACATCAGAGTTTTCGGATGTTCAATCCCTCCGCATGTGCTCCCAAAATTCCTCCCTGATAGACTGGTGTGCAGGGAGGTAGCTCATCAAATAGTAATAGGTGGAATTGGGACAGAACTAAAGACGACTCAAAATAAGTCTTGGCCGGTTTTTCCCGTTCAGATTGGAAAATTTTCATTTCTCAACTTGGGTCATTCCAAAGTTGAAGCAGCAGTGCTGGAGGAGGTCAAGTTGGTAGACCTCGAACACAGTAAGCATGACCCTTACCAGTTAGTGGGAAAACACATGGCCCACTGTAATATGAAGGCTTATGAACATGGGAAGTCCCCTTGTGATGACATGTTCAAAGGGAATAGGACCTATGAGGAGGTGTTAGAGAGGGTACAGACACTGCTGTCCAACTTGCAAGCTAGTTTTCTGACCTTGCAGAAGCATAGATGGAGTGGTATGCCCAAAGTACTACAAGGAGAAGCAATCACCCTTCCTCAGGAACAAGAGGATACTCCTCCAGGATTTAGACAAGAAGCACAGGATAAATTCAATCCCAAATAATTTTCACAGGAGACTAAAAGGTCTTCACAAAATGAAGAGGCCTTACAGACAAAAAATCCAGAGATGGAAGTAGAGAGGAGGCCCGGGATGCCTCCCGAGTCCAATAAGTCCACTCCCCCTTCATCACCTGCTGTTGATGGCAATATACCTAAAGCCATAGGAGAAACAAGATCTACAGAGTTAGGAAGTCCCATAACTTTCTTAACCCCTTTACAGTTCGCTTTTGGACTCCCACATATGGGAGCCATATATGTTAGTGATCTCACCCCTATCTCCAAAGATGATATCCCTCCATCTGATTATTTTTTTAGCAAAAAGATGAAGGCTATCATAAAACAAGAAATGTATATGAAGGAGGGGGGTATGGTGAAAAAGCATAGGGTCTTGGTAGATGGCCATAATTTGGAAGAGGAGGATTTCGCTACAGAGGTAGCAGGTTCCATGGGAGCCATGGAAACAACAAACCTTTTTACCGTGGAAAACATGAGAACAAGGATGAAGAAGAGTAACCACATAATAGCTCAATTGCAAGACCAGTTAAAGAATGATGAGAAAAACATTAGAGAAGAGGTGAATAAAAGCTTGGAGCAGGACAAAGTTGTTGAAAGGCAATAAATTCAATCACTCAAATCAAGCTTGGATGAAATGAACCAGAGGATACAAGCAAGTCAGGTGCAGGTTACTCAACAAAAGGAACTCATAAAACAACTACAGGCTAAGTTAAATTTGACAGAAGGCCGGGTTGTAGACTTAAAGGATTTCCAGACCCTCTCGTTGGAAGAACATACAAAGATAGAAGCCGAGCAACAAAAATTAATCTTCAAAATAGAGATCATCCAGAATTATTTTCAAGAGGTAAGAAAATCCCTTGATAATATTATTTTATTGGAAAAGGAGGCTAAAGAAGCAAGGAATACCTTCCAGAAAGCAGTTTCATGTTCAAGAAACAAAGATATGGAAAAAAATCTAAAGCTTTCTGTCACAGAACAGATAAGAGGAGACATCATGCTCAAGGTATGGGAAACAAACATATCCAAAAACAAGAAGATAGTCAAAGAAATTAGAGACGACTGTGAGGGAATCTTTGATTCTTTGGATAAGAAAGCGTTATGAATTGAAAGAAATGATTGCTTTGAGCCACTGGGGCAGATGAAGATTGTGAAATAGTAGTTGAACTGCAAAGAGGGCTTGAAGGAGATTCAAGCAGAAATCTCACAGTTGAAGGAAATCGATGCCAACCTAATAGCCAGATGGTTGGTACAATCCAATTTAAAGTTGCAAGTGATCAGGTTTGCCGATAAAGGTTTTGAGGACCAGTTTCCTAAGGTACAAAGAAATTTTTATCTATTTGAGACTAAGGATCTTCCCGACACCTCCTAGAATTATTTTTCATTTTCTGGAGAAATGTATTGAATGTATAGCATCAAAGGAGGGAGAGACTTCAACTAAATAATGAAGTATCGTTTGAAAGATTATACTATTGAAATGATAGACAAACAAAAGTTAATCACACAACGATTAAGGTTGTAGTTTTGTAACCATTTTTCTCCTAAAAAGTAGGAGATTGCTAACCATCAAGTATTGATGACCTTGTATAAATACAAGGAGCGAAGACTAAAAGAATTTTTTTTTTCTTTCTCTAAAAAGGCATTGTGACGAAGTAATTTTAAAGAGACTCTAAATTAATAGAAATGCAGATTGAAGATTCTAGATTTTGTCAAGTCTGAGTTATGTGTTCCCCTGTCTTTTCATCTTTCTTTCATATATCTCATTGATGAATGCTTGGCTACAATTTAGTACAACATCTACTGTGGAAATTATCATTCTTGTTATTTAAATCATTTACAATTTTTCCTCTGTATCGGTTATCAACATATACACGACCTGTGAATGTTTAGATTTCAATATCATATACTTATAATATTTTTCTTATTTTCATAGTCATCGGTCACAATGTGAGATTCCTCTTTAATTGATGCCTCACCTTGTCAATAGTTTTATGTTTTTCTTCATATCACGCATGTTTCCTTTTCTTTAAATTTAACTCAGATACAAGAAATGACCTACAATTTAGTCATCCTATTAATTCGTGTTTTAAAATTATTTTCTTTACATTGTGAAATAGAGATAATGAAGCCTGAAAATAAAACAAAGAATTGTATCTTCCTTACCTTTATCCTTCATGACAGTACTAGTTTCAAGGCAGCCTAACATCGAACCCGGTCTTTCGGATCAAACCAACATCCCTATAAATTCATTTAACACTATTTTACAAACAACAAATAACCGGGTTGAGTTAGAACGTTCATGGGTAGCAATTGAGAGAGATATCAACATTAAGGAAAACTGGGAATTTCGACATAGACAGTTGAGAAACCATTTATAGCCCACACCTTTTAATCATTAATTTTTCTGTCCTCAACTTCCTCTATCTTTTCAGATGGCTTGACGGTATACTTTAGAGCCTTAAATTATAAACTCAGGAACAACACTATAATATGATATGAAGGATGATTCTTTTTTACTCGTATGCTAGGTGTCTTTGGAGGCACTTTCTAAACTTGCTCTTATGTTTCCGTTGGATCCTCTTCATCTTCCCCTTCTACTTCTTTTTCATCTGCTGCTTCTTCTTCGTAAAGATGTTCCATTGATTCATTTTCTTCTTCCTTTAATTCTTGTCTACATGTTTCATCAATTGTTACGTTGATGCTTTCCACAACTTTGTTCAATCTTAGGTTGTAACACTTGTATGCTTTCCTTGTACTTGAGTAACCAACATGTACTCCTTTGTCCACATGAGAGTCATACTTTCTCATTCTGCCATATTCTCTTTTGATGTGGAATTTGCTTCCAAAAACTCTGAAGTGCTTCACATTTGTTGGTCTTCCTTTCCATAGATCGTAGGGAGTTTTGTCAGTGTTGTTTCTGAGCATTACTCTATTTTGAATGTGAATTGTTGTATGCACTCCCTGTGTCCAAAAGATATCTGTCAATTTGGAATCCATTATAATTGTTCGAGCCATTTCCTGTACTGTCATGTTATTTCTTTCAACAACTCCATTCTGTTGAGGTGTCCTAGCAACGAAGAATTTCCTTTTTATTCCATGCTTTCTATAGTAGTCCATAAATTCCTTTGAAGTGAACTCTCCTCCATTATCAAATCTCAAGAATTTGATTTTTGAATCCATTTCATTTTCAACCATTTCCTTATAGACCTTGAAGTTTTCGAAAGCTTCTGACTTATTCTTGAGAAAGAGAACTGCAGTCATTCTTGTATAATCATCAAATAATAACATAAAGTATTTTGTTGGTTGTGGAGCCTAATTATTTTCCTGATTCAGAGGTATTTTGTTTTCAGTTGTGCTTATACCCCATGAAGTGTTTACACCCCATAAGTATGTACACTCTTCCACACAGGGGAGTGCAGAGGGGGGGCTACCCCCTCTGTGGGGTCCGAGGGCAAGTGGGCCCTCGACGGGGGTTCGGGGGGCAAGTGGCCCCCCAAAGGAAAAATTGCCTTGTAAATGTATATTGTAATTTCATTGTAAATATGGACCATTCATTATAAGGTCGAAGATCTAACAATATAAATTATGTTAGGGTTTTTTCCCTAGAAGGCAACCCTCTGTTATGAGGGAAAGGTATTGCGGCTATGCATGAGTGCGAATATTATATTATGAGATAGGAGACTGTGAGAGAAAGAAGAGGAATTTACAATGGATTCGCTGTAGGTTGTAGCCCTTCATTTGATGGATAATAATAAAGGAAGGACCTGGCAATTTCTTTGGTGGATGTAGCCCATACTGGGTGAACCACACAAATCTATGTCTCTATTGTATTGTGTATCTTCTGTGTTTTGTTTCCACATTTGTTTTATTTTATTGCTCCACTATCCTGTTTTTCTAACAATTGGTATTAGAGGGAAAGGTAACTTGTAGTAAAGGAGGGTTCCTGGTTCGAGTGCAAGAAATGGAAGAAGATGGAAATTTAGGGTCGAGAAATTTAACGACCAAAACCACCAGTTATGGAAGATGCAAATGGAAGATTATTTATATAAGAAGGATCTATTCCTACCATTGGGCAGAGTAACAAAGAAGTCGATGGCCATGAAGGATGAAGAATGGGATATTCTTGATAGAAAGGCTCTAGGAACGATATGACTGAGCCTGCCAGCACTGGTGGCTTTCAATATTTCAAAAGAAAAGACAATGAAGGCTTTGATGGATGCATTAGCTAAATTGTATGAAAAATCCTCAGTGTCCAATAAGGTATTTCTAATGAAGAGATGATTTAATATGAAGATGTGAGAAGGTGGGTCTATTGTAGATCATTTAAATGATTTTAATACAGTTACTAATCAACTAAGTTCTATAAAAGTGGACTTTGATGATGAGGTCAGGGCTATTCTAATCTTGTGCTCATTACCAGAAATATGGAATGGCTTGGTCATGGTTGTAAGTAACTCTGTCTCTGGTTCAAATACTTTAAAATTTGATGATGTTGTTGGTGTTATCATTAGTGAGGAAATGCGATGGAAAAGAACAGGTGAGACATTAGGTAATGCATTGAACATGGAGAACATGGGAATACAAAAGGATAGAGAAAAGGGCCCAAGGAACCACGAGAATTCTAGGAAGGGTAGATCCAAATCCAGAATTGGAAAGATAGAGTGTTGGAATTGTGGGAAGAAAGGACATATGAAGAAAGACTGCAGAGCTCCAAAGAAACAAAGAGATGGATAGTAGGAGAGAATCAGGAATCAAATGTAACAGGTGATGTGTTACAAGATGCTTTGATTATTTCTGTAGATAATATTTTTGAGTCTTGGGTAGTAGATTTAGGGACTTCATTTCATGCCACACCCCATAGGAAACAATTTCTAGATTATGTTCAAGGTGATTTTGGACACGTTCATTTGGGTGATGATGCACCATGCAAAATTGTTGGAATGGGAAAGGTAAAAATAAAGCAATGCAATGGAAACCAATGGTTGTTGAAAGAGGTAAGAGATGTTCCAGGTTTAAGGAAATATCTAATTTCAATAGGGAAATTGGAAAGTGAAGGTTTTATATCTATATTTACATATAAGATGTGGAAGGTCATCAAAGGATCACTGGTGACAACAAAAGGAGAGGAGGTAGGTACATTGTATTTATGTACTGGTAATACTGACTCTTCAATCTCTTTAGCTTCTACAAGAGTGTATACAACACTGTGGAATCATAGGCCTGGACACATGAGTGAGAAGGGAATGCAGATACTTCACAAAATAAATTTGTTGCTAGATCTTAAACAAATTGATTTGAACTTTTGTGAGCATTGTGTTTATGGAAAACAGACGAGAGTCAGATTTCTCAGAGTTGGAAAAGAAAAGAAGAATGAAAGGTTAGAGCTTATCCATACATATGTATGGGGACCAGCTCAGGTATCGTCTCTTGGTGGATCTCATTATTATGTTACTTTTATTGATAATGCAACTAGAAAAACTTGGGTTTATTGCATTTGACAAATATATGATGTTTTTGATACTTTGAAGAAATGGAAATATTTGGTTGAGAATGAGACAGGAAAAATGATGAAGTGTCTCAGATCAGATAATGGAGGTGAATATTGCAGCAAGGAGTTTGATGATTACTGTTCATACCATGGGATTTGTAGAGAGAAGACAGTTCCAAGAACACCACAATAAAATGGTGTGTCTGTTGGCATGTTCACAGGAACAATGCACTTGTCATTGACTCATTGATGGACAGAACACATAGGAAGGAGAAGACTGGGAGGAGAAGCGACAATGATCATTGGATCACCCATTTCGAATTCCCGATGACCGTCAGATATGAATTCAAATAGGAGGAGCACACAGATGGAGGATATAGCTCAATCATTAGATCTGAGCGCGGGGACCGACCGCTGTCGGATCTAGGAGAACCTGCACGATCTTTAAAGTTCAACATGAAGCAGGCTTACAAAGTCCCGAAAACAGGAGGACCGTCCATCATCGGGCAAGACGCGTGGCTACAGTTCAACATTTTTCTAATTGGAAAGTCAAAAGAAGGAAGCTCTCTAACCTTCCAACTCGTGATATGCGAAATTGCGATAATATTTGGGCCATTAGATCTGGATTAATTACGAAGGACCAGCAGCCATTAGATCTAGTGAAGCTGTAAGGCGGATAAGACCAGGAGTCATCCAAATCTCCAAAACTATGAATGAATCCTGGCCGTCCATCGAGGACAGTTGTGGATCATTGGATCCAGAGGACACATGTTGAAAGATCATCATTTCGCTGATTGGAAAGTCAAAGGCACGAGGTTCTCTATTCTTCCAACTCACGAAACGTGAAATGATGTGAGTCGTCGGATCGAGGAGAAATATGGTCCGTCGATCTAAGAAGGACATGTGGTGAAATATCATCTCTTCACTGACTGGAAAGTCAAAGGAATGAGGTGTTCTAACCTCTCGAACTCGCGATATGCGAAATCGTGAAATAATCTTAGCAGTTGGATCAAGGATGAATCTAGGTCGTCAGATCTAGGAGGTAGTTCATGATAGACCACGTCAGAAAGGATAGGTGATAGTCTATGTCAGCAAGGACATGTGGCACAATCATACAAGGACAAGTTTCAAGTTTACTCGACATTTCAAGCCACTGGAAATCACAATTATGAGTGACATGTGGAAGCCACTCAGCTGATGACACGTCATTGAGCGACGCAAGAATGATATCACTCCAGGAGTTTAGTTTCAGGAGTTTTAGCATCAATACTTCCCCAAATTCCCAAAAGATGAAGTTCCAGGATGGAGGACAGCCATTTGATCAGCATAAATCATGGACCATTGATCTGAAGAGCGAACTACTCAAATGACTAGCCAGCGGTCATATCTCATGGTCACATCATCGAGAGCTATAGAGCAGAGCTAGAGCTTCCAAGTTCCATTTCAGAGTTTTCAATATGGAGAGTCGTGAAGTCTCACCACAATATTGCCAAAATCATGAAACATAAAATAATGATTCAATCTGAGTCGTTGATCAAGAGAAAGCATGAACCATTGATCTGGCTCCATTTTTGAAGTTTCGATGATCGCAACTTGGAGTGTCGAGACCCTTCATCACAGGAATGCCAAAATGTGAAACACATTTTTGGCATAGGTTATGGTCACCACCGGTGGTCACGTTGGAGGAAGGAGCTAGAGTAGCCAAGCTCCATTTTGGGGTTCGCAATATGAGGAGTCAAGGAGACTCATGGGAGAAAACCCGAAATGAAAAATCGCAAAATGCCTTTTTGAATAGGGCTGAGGTCACAACCATTGGTCACATCATCGAAGGTTTAAGGGAGGAGCTAGCATGCAACTAAGCTCCATTTCCGAGATCGCGACTTGGAGAGTCAATATGCCTCATCCCTAGATCCCCAAAACGTGAGTCATGGAAGCACCTTATGAATAGGCGTTTGGTCACCGCCAAAGGTCACCTAAAAGGGAGGGGCTTAGCCAGAAGAGCTAGAGCCCACTATGAAGTTTTCTTCAGGAAGAGAGAAGGTGCCAAAACACATGAATGCACAGATTTTCTCTTAGTGACTGCCAGAGAATTTGAGGAGATGTAGGGTGGTTGCGAGAGGATCCGAAGAGCCTCAGTGTAACTGTTAGAGATCACTGATGGTTTCTGTCAGAGAATTCAAAAATTCTTCAGGGTGATCGACAGAGAAGACAAAGAGTCTTGAGGAAACTGCCAGTGGAGTGTAAACTCATCATAGAGTCGACTGACATATGGAAAAGGGTCGAAAAATGTTATAGTCAGTAAATCCAAAAGATCTCAGGAGAAGGGCAAGTGATGATGAATACAGTGAAGTGTATGCAGTGGGATAGCGCATGGAGGACGCACAAGGTGCAAGGAGACTATAAAAATGCATAACATAGAAGAGATTGAGGCTACGTTTTTTTTAAGAGTGTGTTATGCAGGTAGAAGAAGGGAGTCTTGAGGAGAAACATTGCAACAGAAGGAAAGAACAGAGATGCATAACCGATACAGTAAAAAAAGGTTGATATGGACATGTAGAGATATAGAAGAAGATAAGACATATCAAGGAGATGCAAGAAGAGAGACACTGTTACAGGAGAGCAAAGAAGCATAACAGAACATTGGTAAGCCTGGTAAGCCAATGACAACTATTGAATCACTGTAATAAATTCAAATAAAGCAAAGTTTTATATTTCAGGGTGGTTGGGAGGTGCTAGGGAGGACTTTTGTCCTCTGAGTGTCAAGTGGGTGCTTGAACACAGGAAGTTGTAGCTACCATCTGGTAGAATCCAGAGAAACCAGGGTGGCAGGATGGTGCTAGGGAGAACATTGGTTCTCTGTTATACAGGTTGGTGCCTGTGTGACTAGAAGTTGGTGCTTCTATCCAGTTGCTGCTGGAGCAGTGAGGGAGTTGGTACTTCCTTCTAGTGGGTGCTAGAGAAACCAGAGAGTTGTTTCTCTCAGCAAGTAGCAACTTGAAAAACAGAGGTGGTAGCCTCATTATGAGTTGGTCCTCATAAGAATGATAATGTACAGAAAATAATTATTATATAAAGAAGAAGAGGTTTTCACCCTTTATGGGTTTCCTCAGGAATATCTGTCTCTATAATATACATGTGTGTGATTGATGTCGAAAACTCTACTGCTTATTTATTGTGATCATCATTGAGAAGTTCTGTAATAAATTTAAAAAATGGTTATAAATGTTTAAGCACAGTAACAACTGATTCACCCCCCCTCTCAGTTGTCCAACAATGTTTGAAAGGATGAACATGATGATCCTTTCATAATGTGACAACTTATGCTTCCAAATTTCAAATGATCATGTCTCTTCCTTCTAGCTATTATTTGAGTGCTTCTTCAATTCTTTTATCTTCTTCAATTTGAACCTTCAAATTTGTAATCATTTTTTCTAGTTTGTGAGTGTCTTCTTTCTTGTCTAGTTTCGCTTGTAGTTTCTTGTTTTTCATCTTTTCTCTTCTGATAACTTATATGGCACAGAACAATTCTTCTTGGTAGTCAACTTCTACCTCTTCATATTATTATTCAGAGTCTTCTTTATCAGAGTATTCTACTACCATGAATATAACTCTTTCTATCTCACTGTCACTGACTTCATCTTCATTTGATGATGAGATGTCTTCTTTGGTGCATAAGATTTTCTTGAAAACTTTCTTTGTGATTATTTTTCCTTTATATGTTTGTTTGCTGTTTGAGTAACCTTCATCATTTATCTTTTTATTATGAGAATATTTGTTATCAAAATGACCAATACCATCACAATTAAAAAAAATCAAAGGAAACTTACCTCTATACATGTCGTTGGTTCCCTTGTTCAATCTTCTGACAAAGTTGGCCGCTTCTTCATCATCTTCTGAGACGTCACTGTTGTTGCTATGTTCTTTTTCATTTTTCTTTGACCTTTTGGATGCTTTGAAGGATGATTCTTTTATATCTGGGTCTTCCTGTTCAATTCTCATTTCATATGCTGTGAATATTCCATGTAGTTCGTCCATGCTTATTGTTGATTAAGGTTGGTTGTCATTGATGTCAACCATTGAAGAAAGACCCGTAGCACAAAGGTTTGGGTAATGGACCCAATAGTGTTTTATGTAAATATGACTCATTATTGTTTTTTCATGGTTGATAAGAAGTAAATATGGATGAACTCCAAAGTGGTCCCCTTATGGTGAAATCCCTCACAGGAAGACGCTTTGTGGAGTAAGAGAACCCATGCTTAATTGTGGAATAATGAGATGAAGGAAAGTGAATTTGTCAGGAAAAATATCCTAGATGGATATTTCTTGTCATGTCATTTCCGGTGGTATGTGGAACGCCACATAATTCCTCACGGTTAGAGAGTTATGGCCATGATAAGTTGGAGACCCCAGGTTTGGGTAATGGACCCAAGTTTGTTTGATGGGTAATGGTATGAGTTATGGTATATTTTTAGATAATACTATTCTATATGGATATTACATGTCATTCCATTTCTGGTGGTATGTAGAACGTCACATAACTCCTCACGGTTTGAGAGTTATGGCCTTACGAAGTTGGAGGACCCTCATATGT
>ML780766.1:176386-209560 GCA_009831015.1 Picea engelmannii | reverse complement strand
CCCCAAAAGGTCAAAGTAATCAAAGTGGTTTAATAGATTTTAAAAGGTAAATAATAAAGTGAAGTGATGAGTGTATTATAATTCAAAGTGAATAAAAAATAAATTATTTCAATAATAATTTTAATGGATAAATTATAAGTGGACCCAACCCTAAAATAAGGAAAGTGGGGCTAAGTGACCTAGAAGATGTTTTTAAGGAAGCTACTTGGAGAGTATAAATAAGAGGAAAGGCTCTCTGATTTGAAAAAAACTTGAGAATATTGAATATCTATAGGTGTCTGAGGTATTAAAATTATATCTAAGCCGAAATTCTGAGGAAAGTGAAGAAAAGAAGGCCGAAATGCAAGGAAGGATACATTCTTTTGATGGTGCTTTCTAAGGTATGTTATTTTCAAGTCATCTCACCATTTTCGCTATAACTTTTTTTCTATAATGATTCAGATCCTGGAATTGATATTAAAGTGATAAAACATATCCAAGTATCTTTGGTTAAAAATTAATCTTGTGGGTTGTTGTATTTTGGGAGTTACACTATGTGGAAAATAGGGTTTGTGGCCAGTCCTAAAACTAGTCAAAATCAGGTGTTTCGGGTAAAAACGTCATAACTTCTTCATAACAAATCAAAATTTAGTGAGACTACATTTTTTGGTTAGGGTATAGTATGTAGTATTTTTTTTAATGGTTTCATATCATTTCATCAAATATTTTGTGCGGGAAACGCTCTACAAGGTCGCTCTCTAGAATAAGCCATAATTCAACAAGGTATGCCATGTTTGCTATAATTCCTTTTCTGAGAGGTTCCAAGTAGTTCCACTTAGAGGAATTTCATAAAACACACTAAAGAACATTGGGTATCATTTTTAGATATTTATACATTACATGTTCAAAGTTATGATTACTTCAAGTTAGGGTTGTTGACTAATCCAAAACTAGGCATGTGAGACTAAAGAAAAGTTTGATGAAAATGATAGTCTCTTATTTTTAAAGTTAAGGAAGGTTTGCAGTAATGTGATCATATACACCAGGTCTATTACAGAGCTACAAAGAATATTTGGATGATAAAATTGATGAGGGATTTTGGTTGTGGCACATGTTGAGTACATGGTTGAGACAAGTAGTTGATGAGTTGACACATACATGAAGTGTATAGTTGATGATGTTGGTACATATTGATGATTAATAGTTGATGATGGAACCACTGTCACACTATCACTATGATATATACTGATGTAAACCTATACCAATCAACCTGGACCAAACAACTTGTACCAATAACCTGAACCATGCATCAACCATGCATCAACCTGTACCTCAAGCTGTAATCAACTTGTACCATAAACAAGTGCATGAACCATGCACCAAACTATACCTCAACCTCAACAAAAATACCTCATCAATTTCATCATCCAAATCTGATTTGTAACTCTATAATAGACATGCAAGCCTTCCTTAACTTTAACAACAAGAGACTAGCATTTTCATCAAACTTTACTTTAGTCTCACATGACTAGTTTTGGATTAGTCGACAACCCTAACTTGAAATAATCATAACTATGTACCTATAATGAATAAATATCTGAAAATAGTACACAATGTTCTTCAGTGTGTTTTATGCAATTCCTCTAGGTGTCACTACTTGGAACCTCTCAGAAAAGGAGTTATAGAAAAAATGGCATACCTTGTTGAATTCTGGCTTATTCTAGAGAGCGAACTTGTAGAGCGTGACCCACACAAAATATTTGTTGTATGGATCTGAAAATTGTACATATAATACTACAGACTACACTCTAACCAACACATTTTGCATTACTAAATTTGGATCTGTTATGAAGAAGATATGACGTTTTTACCCAAAACACCTGTTTTAGACTAGTTTCAGGACTAGCCACAAACCCTAATTTCTACGGAGTGTAACTCCAAAAATACAACGACCCACAAGTCAAAATTCGTACCACATCTACTTGGATATGTTTCCTCAATGGCCTCCCAATTTCACGGTCTAAATCATTCTATAAAAAATGTTATTGCGAAAATGGTGAGATGACCTGTAAATAACATACCTTAGAAAGCATTATCAAAAGAATTTATCCACCTTTGTATTTTGTCCTTCTTTGCTTCACCTTACCTCTGAAATTCAGCTTAGATATACTTTGGTTACCTCAGTCACCTATAGATATTCAATATTCTCAAGTGTGATTGAAATGATAGATCCTTGCCTCTTATTTATACTTTCATGTAGCTTCCTTAGAAGCATCTTGTAGACTAATTTGTCCACATAGTCACCTATGTCCAACTTTGCCCAATTTTCCACTTGTCCATATATCCAATAGCCACTTGACTACTTAACCCATTTTCCTCATTTTAGGGTTAACCTTTTTATAACCACTTTCCCTAATTAGAAATTTCTCCATTTACTTTATTATTTAAATAATCATCCTTGACTTTGTCAGTTCACTTTATTATTTAAATAATACTCTTTGACTTTGTCACTTCATTTTATTATTTTTTCATTTCACTTTTTCATTTAAATAATTTATTCTTTGCGAGCACTTTGACTTCTTTGACCTTTTGGGGCTTCAAGCCAACATTTGAGGGTCCTCCAACTTCGTAAGGTGATAACTCTCAAACCTTGATGAGTTATGTGACGTTCTAGATACCGCCAGAAATGGCATGACATGTACTATCCATATAGAATAGTCTTACCTGCAAATATATCAAAACTCATAAAATTATACATCAAACAAACGTGGGTCCATTACCCAAACCTTTGTGCTACCAGAATTCGCTACCGAGCTTTCTTCAAGGGTTGACACCAATGAAAACCAACCCAATTAATCAAGCCAAGGAATGATTGCATGGATTGTTTTACTATGGATAAATGACAATTTTGAAATAGCTTATGTTCTTTCAGGTTCTATCATTATCCCATCCTTAGACACAACAAATCCCAATAGTTTCCTTCATTTACTATAAATATGGATTTATTATGGTTTAGAGAAATGCCATATCTCCTGCATATGTTGAATATTTTCCTCAGGTGGGATACATAATATTTTTTTATCTTTGGAGAACATAATAAAATCATCTAGACACACCACCACACAGTTTCCAGTTAGTCCTCTGAATGCAATATCCACGACTCTTTGGAAAGTTACCCCTGCATTGATTAATCTGAATGGAATTTTCTTATAGGCATAAGTTCGCCATTTCATTTGGAAAGAAAGTTTCAATTGGTCATCATGGGCAACCAATAATTGATTATAACTAGAGAAACCATCTAATAGGGAAAACATTTCAGAAGTAGAAATACATTGTAACATATGCTCCATGGGTGGTACAATATAATTGTCCTTTTCTGAGGCCTTATTCAAGTTTCTGAAATCAACACATAGTCTAATATCCCCATTCTTTTTCCTCACAAGTACAAGGTTAGATATGAATTGGGTGTGCCTAACTAGAAAAATAATTCTTACTGTCAAGAATTTGTTTAGTTCTGCCTTTACTTGAGGTTCTAAATTTAGATGCATATTCCTTAGTTTTTGTTGGAAAGGTTTTATTTGAGGCTTCATGGGGATGATATAATGAATTATCTATGTGTCATATGTTTTGAGATCATCATATGTCCAAGAAAAAATATATTTATAATCCTTGAATAGATTGATGAAGGATTTCTTTTTAGCTAGGGAACAATTTTTTCCAAGGTTGAAATTTTGTGGTGTGGTGCTTGTTCCCATATTTATCACTTCAAAATGCATGGCTAAGTTGTTTGTTTTACAATTTGTAACCTTCTTGAACTTGTCTTGGATATCATAAACATTTTCAAGCCTTACCAATTTTTTGGGATATTTTTGATTGGAGTAACTTTTCTCCCCACTACTTGTCTGATTGATTTTGGTGAATCATAATTCACATCTTGATCATGTTGACCTTCATCTATGACAAAATATTTGAATTTATCTTCAATATGTAGAAAACTTGTGATTTTTTGGTTATAATCAAAGAATCTCCAGTTGGTTATGTTGTTAGGAACTGAGGGCCTATACAATGGTTCCACAGAAAATGTATCAAACATTATTCCTTCTAATGGAATCAATTTAGATGCAACATTAGCTAACAAATTTTCATCATAATTTAAAGAACTAGGAACATGACTAATGTTAAATGCATCAAAGTTATTGATCAGGTCCCATACCTCTTGCTGGTAATTTTTAAAGTGACTTGAAAGGAAATGGATAGTGTTTCTTACTTGTATTATCACAATTTATGAGTCACCAAATACTTTTATCTTTCTCACCTTCATGTCTACTTCTTTTTTAAGTCCTTGTATGAGCACTTCATATTCAACATTATTATTTGTGCGTTGGAATTCAAGTCTACATGCAATTAAATTTCTATTGCCACTAGGTTATTTCAGTATGCAACCAACACATACACCTTCAAGAGACCTAGAACCATCTAAAAATAGAGTCCACATGTTAGGATCACCTTTAGATTTATTTTGGGACTCAAGGTTTGTTTTATTTTCTGAATTTTTTGGGTTAGTAGAATTAGCATACACATCTAATTTAATCCTAGAAACTATGTTAATTTGTACATCAGAGTTAATATTAGTTATATCTACTATATCAAAACTAAGCTTAACAATCTGGGTGTAATGAAGGATTTCAGAGTGTGTGAATGATTCCGCATGAGGAGAAATTTTAGCAGTGTGATTTCCAAAGAAAGAATCATAAATGTAGTTTCCTAAAATTGAAGGATTGAAAATTATGGAATCATTAGGATCATTTAAATCTATCACCACGTGTTTCATAAACCATTCCTTGTCTAATCAGATTTGATTTGGTTTCCCCTTATAAGGCAGCCATAAATGTGACCAATCATTAGCAAAGTATCTAGTCAAAATAGCAGACCAATCTCTGCTCAAGAGAAATCCGTATGTGTCTGGAATGTCAACCATTGTGATATCAATTGTTTGATGTACATTTGGATTGGATGCCAATCTTATCCAAACATTCTTTAATTCCCCTATGACCTTAACACTTGATTTGTCTAACTTTATGATTTGGATATCTGATTCTTCAAGTTTGGCATTTAGTTTTTCACAAACTTTAAGGGGCATGAAATTTGAAGAAGCTTCTAAATCCACCATGCAATTATGAACATTTATATTGAATATTTCAAAGGTCAACAAAAATGGTTGCATTTATAGATGATTGTTTGTTAGGTGTTGTCTTTTTAGTAGTTTGACCAACTTTTCTTTTTCCTTTACTTCCTCCCACATTAGCCTCTTTGGTATTACTGGAAGTAGTACCTTGTAGAGTTCTAATGAAATTGTCTTGGATCTGGGGTAACTTCATAAGTTCAAACAGTGAAAAATTGGCTTTTGCTCTTTTTAAATCTTCCAAGAAATCATAATCCAGTTTAGATGTAGGGGTAGAATACACAGTTGGTTTATCACCGGATGATGCCTTCTGAGTATTGGATGTTGCCTTTGTGGGCTTAGAAGTTGAAGGAGAATTTGAGGATGAAGTCTTACTTCCAATCCTCATGGTTAGTAAATTTTGGGACATATGTATCTCTTCAACATATTCCTCTTCCCCTTCTTATAATCCAAAAGAAATATCCCAAAAGAATCATTAGGTTTATTAGTGTCATGGGACTGATCTTGTTGTTATTTCCCCCCTCTTTTTCTTCATCTTCCTTATATTCATTAAGGGTGTCAGTTTCCCAAGATTTGAAGGATTTTATAAAATATTCTACATTTATGCCTTATGTAGGAGGGGTGGTTTTTGTGGTAGGGGGAATACTCTTCTTGGGAAGAAATTTGAATAATTTTTTAGGGTTGGAACTATTTTCTCCAGTGTTTTTTTTCAAGTTGATGATTTCATTGGAAAGTTTCTTGGCAATTCATTGTAGAGCTTCCATATCTATGGATTCTTGATCCTTCTTATATTCAAGGGGTTTTGGTTATGACAACCTTGTTTTTGGTACCGATTTTATCTTTTGAAGCCTCAAATCCAAGATTAACTTTAAGACTGAGCATGTCCTTTTCAACCTTAATGGCTTCTTTGAAGGTGGCTTCCAGAGTAATATTTTCATCCCTTTTTACAAATGTTTCCATGGAAACAGGAAGAGATGAGGTATAAATCTCTATTGAAACATCTTTAGTGGGCTTGGAGGCATGGGGAATCTTATTTATTAACGTGAGAAAACTTTGATTGAAATATTTAACTTTTTCCTTTACTTCCATTTTAATCCTTGAAAGATCTAGAACTAAAGTTTTTGGCGTTTTATCTTCACCAAAGTTTTCAATAAAAGTTATTTCAAAAGCATTCCAACTAGTGATTGAATCTTGAGATAAAGCGAAGTACTAGGTAGAAGCTTTGTTCTCAAACATATAAGGGAAGAGTCTGCATATGACATATTCATGCTCTACATCCATTAACTTGAAAATAAGCATAAAATTTTTAATATGGTCTTCGACAGAGCCTTTCTTGTCAGGGTCAAACTTGGGAAGAAATTTCTTTGGGTGCTTGAGTAGCTGGTGGACTACCCCAGACACTGCAACAACATCTGGAACCATCCATGGCTGATTATTATGTTGGTTAGCATTAGCTCTAGCCATCAGTTGAGGGTTTTGTGGGATTACCCCTTCTCCTTTTCCTTCGGTATCGTCTTTGGTTTCACCTTTGGGCATCTTGGGTGGAGATTCGAGAGGAATGGGAGGTTGACCACCCCTAGCTAAAAGGTAGTTTTCTAGTTCAAATTCCAAGGACTTCAAGACTCCTCATAATAATTTTGGAAGTCGATAACCAGGTGTCCTGGCGTTTAGGATACCTTCATGGGTTCAAGGAATCTCAAGGGTCGGTTCTTACCACGTAGGTTTTCTATTCCCCTCAGGTACCTAAAATTCAAGAAGGCATGCTCGATTTGTCTACTCCACTAGCGGGTTAATACTCGCTCGTGGGTTTGTTTTATTACTAGTTCAAGGTTTGCATCTTAGAGTGAATGGGAAGTTGGTGAAAAGGGCTCATACAAAATAAAACCTCATTGAGTAGAGACTTGTGCAAGAGTATTCATAGAGTATGAATAAGGATCAAATATTTGCTTAGGGTCAGATCGTTGGGAATCACTATGCTGAGTTGGGTTTGATAAAGAATTTGAACTAGTATGATTTTGCAATTTTTTAGTAGCCATTCAGTTTGATGGCCCTCCTTCTAGCACCATTTTTGTTGATAGGTTTTAATTTCCTTTCAATCAATTAAGGGAGAACGACCTATGGCAGGTACCAATTAGACCTACTCTCATTTTGAATAGCATTTATAATGAGTATGTGGCCCTGATTTCTACTCTAATTTGTTTTTCTAATATGATTAAGAGAATAGAATGTTCTCAAATGAATTTAATTCTGAAGTAAAAAAATCTAACTAATGCTATATATGACTATTCTAATCCTACTTTATGTCTATATATCCCATCTTTATCAGGAGAAAAGTAAAACAGTATGAGCACAGTGAAGCATGATATTACCAGCAAAAGAATAAATTCATATATGCAAGTAATAAATTAGCATAACAATGACAAAGATACAACAACAATTAATTGCATATTATACCAATGACATTGTTTCTGTACCCATAAGGAAATCCATGAAAACATCAACATTAAGAAAATAGTGAAGAAATTATTCATACAACCATGTCCTATAACATCAAAGCCTTAGACATATGCACAAAGAGAAATCTTAAATACACATGTTTGAATAAAAAATATCCAAAGAAGTATCTTTCTCTATTCATTCAACAATAAAAGTATTGTTCCGATACACAACGGGCAAAATTAATCTTCCTCTTGTAGTTCCCTTTTTTATAAAATATGAGAGACTGTATACATTTGGTAACTATCATAATGTCAGATGATAGTTATGACTTATTGTTTCACATTCCTTTTCAAAATTTATACCTTCTAAGAATAATCAAATGAGAAGATTCTTTTACAAAATGCAATAATCATGAGAGTTTCTACAGTTCCATTTTATCCCTATATTGTTTCCATAATGCATAGTCTTCCATGATTGTCTCTAGTTTCCTTAGATACATATTCTCCAGGTCCAACTCACCATCATAGATCTTAGTTGTCACTTCTAGCTTTAAATCCTACTATGTCTTCTTGATAAAATCTTTGGCCAATGTGATTAGTCTCATCGACTTCATCAAATGTTCATTTAAGACTTCTTTGATAACCTATGCAATCGACTCAATAATGTCTTAGATGAAATCCCTTCTTTCATCAACTTTTGCTATCCTTACTTCACTAGGGGATACATCATCAATGCTTGGCATAATCTCCATCCCAAATTCTTTCAGTAACTCATCATATGCATTCCATAATCTCTTGTAGGTTTTGGTTACTATCTTTTGAATTCTCTTGATGTCCTCTAGGAGGGGTTTCTAGGTATCAAACATGACTTGATTTTTTATCTTTTGTTTGGCAGTGTAGAGTGACAAGGTACTTGTTGGGTTACTATATACACTTTTCCAATACACAATTCTATCAAAAACATCCTGAACCTTCTGATATTTGTATATCATTCCCTCTAGCTAGTGTAATAACTTGGTTTGATCATATTTGTTTCTTTGGATATAATTTAGTACACAAAACATTTATTTTGCACCAATTTTAGTTCTTCAATAATGAATTTGGATTCTTCCTTTATAGTATCCAAGATGAGAGCTCATGTCTAATTTTCTTTTGGATATTTTTCAAGTTTTTCTTTATCTTGTTTCAACCCTAGGATTTTATGTTCCATATGCTATATGAACTTGCTAGCTTCTATATGTTTTATCTGCAAGCTGGCTAACTCCTATGCATGACTATATTTTAGTTGCTTTGTCTCTTGGGAATGTGCCAACTTAAGGGCATACAATTCTACCTTATGTAGGTCTTCAATGACGTGGGTCTTTTTCTTGAATTTTTCATTCAGTTTGTTAGTTCGAAGTTGAAATGATTTTTCCATCTCTTCTTTGTAATGTTTATTTTTTGAGATGACTTCCCTTTTTAACTCTTCAATAATATTTTCTCTCTGTGCCCTCAACACTTCTTGCAATTCAATTATTCTGGCATGTGAGGTTTCCAATGCAATAGAGAGTTAATATATAGACATTGTATTTTCCCCTGCTAATGCATTAAGAGCAAAAACATATTGTATATAATTGTCTTTGGGGTCTGAGCTTGCTCTCCATTCAATGGACCTTTTGGAAGATACTTGGTCGAGATCTGTCTCTCACTTCTTCCTTTTGTTTGATATTTTCTCTACTCCTTTATTCTTGTTTCTATAGTAGTATTGTCCCACTACTACTACAACCTAATCCAATTCTAGCACCTGAGAGGAAAAATAGAAGTTCCCTGGGATTGCCATTAGGGGTGTACACTGATCCATATTATTTTGATAACGAAATGAAGGTAGAAATATAAAAGAGATATAACAAGGAGATACACATAGATATTGCAAGGAACACAATAATATAGTAAAACAATAAAACTTATATTCTATTAATGACTGTCTAGAATACAAAAGACTGTAAAATGCAAATCACACAAGATAGCTAGAATGGTGGTAGCTTATCTCTGAAGAGATATGTGTCGGATACACTCATTCATAAGAAGATAATTACAATGAGGCTCCAAAGTATTTTTTAACATAAAGAATAAATGAGAAAACCTTAAACATCCAAAACCCTAACCCCAAAAGATGAAACATCAAAAGGTTTGTGGGACCCGATGGGGGTAGTTGATATGTCAACTTCCCCAGGGCACAAATTTTGCATAAAATGTCTGTTTGGGGCATTCGATACCCTGTCGGAAAGGTCTATCCAAGGAGTACACATTTCGAATGCCCATCACATTTTAGTCACTGGGAAGTCAAAAAAATTTCGTTTAGCTCCTCAAAACGACCCCTGAAGTTTGGGACCTGAAAATTTGTAAAAAAACTGCCAAGATGGAAACTGTAATTTGAGCCAGTGGAATAGATGGGAGGCCATATATGTCCACCTAGATCATTCCTCCACACTTAGGAATAAATTGCCTCCATTGGTTTAAGTTCTTCCATCATACGGGGAAACTTTTACTGAATCTGAATCCTGGTGAGCGACTTTCCTTGATGAAGAAACTGCCTTGCTTTGACGACCCGATAGATGTGGATGTTATATTGGTGGGTGCCCTTCGTCTCAGTGTCCATGATACAATAAATTGTCACCTTTTTAATGTATTCATGATTGATTTATTTAGGGGCCAAGTGCTCGACCGCATCTGAAGTGTCCAGGAGAGGTGGAAAATATGGTCAAAGCAGTTCCACATTAAATACTAGGTGCAAGCCAAGGAAAGGAGGAATAATTAATTCAAAATCATTCTCACCCACAAACTTGGTGATGGTTTAAGGACCATATCAAAGTGGGCATATATTCTGATGGGGTCCTATGAGGCACTCTATCTGCAAACACAACCATACCTTACATCCCACCTGAAGCTTGTGTGGTACCTGATGTTGATCATGGAGTTGCTTGTACTTGGAATTGGCTTTCTGTAAAATATCATGAACTTGTTGTTGGATTTTTTGGATTCTCTCAACAATTTTGGCTACTCGATCAACCTTAGTTCGAGCACGGGAGGAATCTTCCTGTGCAATTGCATTGGGTAGAGCTACATCAGTGGGGGCCAACAGTTGGAACCCCAAGAACACCTGAAAATGGATGTGGCCAATAGATATGTGGAGGGATATTTTGTAGCTATGTTGAACATACGGAAGGATTTCATATCATGTGCATGGATTTTAGGAATTGTACATCCTCAAAATATGGACAATCATCCTGTTGACTACCTATGTTTTTTCATCAATCTATGGGTGGAAGGAAATCGATTTGGTCATCTTGGTGCTCGTCATTGACCATAGGCTAGATTGAAAAGTTCTTAGGAACCTACTATCTTGATCTGAGATACTAGTTCGCGGGAGCCCAAAATGAACCCAAACATGTTTAAAGAAGATCTTGGTGGTGGCCTCTATTGTGATGCTATTCTTGTAGGGTGCCAAAACTAACATTTTAGAGAATCAATCAATGACCACAAAGACATAGTCATTCACATCCTTATTTGAAGGTACACCAGACATGTAATCCATGGAGAAAGACTCCCAAGGCCTATCTAGAGTAGGAAGAGGGGTGTATAGCCCCTATTTCTTGATGGCGGGCTTGGAAATGGCATAGGCAGTGTAGGATATGATGTACTTGCAGAAATCTTATCAAAGCTTCAACCACTAAAAATGATTTTTCAATATTGCCACTATTTTGTGCACACCAAAATGTCCTACTACCCAGATGTAACGAGCTTCCCAGATCAAATTTCCACACTTGCTTGAAGGAACACATAGATGGCTCAGATGGTATATCAATCCATCTTGGAGATGAAAGTATGGAATTTTTTTGCATGTGCTCAATGTATAATAGGAAACAACAAATTCAGAGTCATTATTGTATAATTGTGGCCACCCAAATGTCTCATGCCCACAGGAGTTAAGAACTATGGTTAGTGCCAAAACTGAGGGTCGACTGAGGCAATTTGTGATATGGTTGGTGTTGCCCTTCTTGTAGTTGATGTTCAAGTGGAATTGTCATAGGTACATGTACCACTTATGATGGTGGTTATTCTATAACTTTCCTTGTGTTTGCATGAACTGCAAAGGCCTATGATCAATGTGGATGATAATTTCCTTCCCCATAATGTAATGCTTCCACTATCGACATGCCTTCACAACGGATTACATTGCTTTGTCATAGGTGGGGTATTTGCGAACAAAATCAGATAGTGTTTCACTGTGATAGGCTACTAAATTCCCATGTTGAGTGAGGACTGCACTGATAGCATAATTTGAATAATCTGTCTCAATCTCAAATGGCTATTGTAGGTCTGGTAGAATAAGGATTGGTGCTGAGTAGAGGAAAAATTTCAAATCCTCAAATGATTTCTATTGGGACACAACCCAAACAAACTTGGCTTTCACTCCACCCTTTGTTGTTTGGCTTAGGGCCTAAGAGATATGAAAGAACCTCAACACAAACTGAAAGTAGAAGTTGGAAAGACCAAAGAAGCTGTGAAGCTAGGTCATTTTCTTCGGGGTTGACCAATCATAGATGACTTGGATCTTGGTTGGATCCACATGCACACCCTGCTAATCCATGATGCATCCCAAATATTGGATTCTCTACATGTTGAAGGAACACTTTTCCAAATTGTCCTATAATTTGTGTTGTGGCAGGGTGCCCAAGACCTATTTAATATGCTTCAAATGTTTCTCCCAAGTTTTGTTGAAGATGAGGATGTCATCGATATATATGACCAAAAAGGAGTTTGTGAATGGATGTAATATGTCATCCATCATTCGGATGAATGTGTTCAGGGAATTAGTCAACCCGAAATGCATGACCAACCACTCAAATTGACCTTCTTTAAAATTGAAGGATGTCTTCTGGACATAATTTTTCTCAATTGACACCTGGTGGTAGCCTGAATTTAGATCAATCTTACTGAAAAACTTGGCTCCTTCAAGCTGATCAAGAATATCATCAATTCGGGGGATTGGGTACTGGTTCTTCACTGTGATCTTGTTCAGGGATCTGTAATAAATACAAAGTCTCCATGTCCCATCCTTCTTTTGTACCAAAACAATTAGGAACCCGCAAGGTGAGGATCTTGGTTTGATGCGGCTCTTCAGAATTATCTCGTGTATATGGAATTTGATTTCTTCATTCTCCATAATAGAGCTCTTGTACACTTGGTCATTAGGAAGATGAGCATCGGGTGTCAAATCAATTGAGTGCTTTACCTAACAATTCATAGGAACCCTAGTAGGTGAGGCAAATATGTCTTTGTTCTCTTCTACTATCTTGTCCACCTGCTACTACTGTGTAGAGAGACCCCGTGTAGAGGTTTTGGCAGTTGTAGTGACATTTTTTTCACCTTCCGACTGAACCATAAAGAGGACAAATCTCTCAGTCTGAGAGACCATCTTTCTACACTGCTTCGCAGAGATCAAAGATATCGTAGTAGTTAGGACTGCCGGTAGTAACCTATAGAGTTGATCTCCCAAAGTAATAATGACACTATAGGGGCTAGATTCATAAACAACATGATTCTTCCACATATATGGTTGTCCTAACAAAACATCACAAATTTCAAGGAGGGAAAGATCACAAAATAACTTGTCTTTGAAGGGTTTGATGTCGTAGTGCAGACGACATTGCTGACTGAAGAAGATGTCTAGTCCCTAGTTGAGCCAACTAATGGTGTATGGCTGAGGATGCAACACATTTGTAAGGTTAAACCTCTCGACGACCTCTAATGAGATTAGTTCATTCTGGATACCACTATAACAAATGAAATAGAGTGGGGTCCCCTTCACCCACATCTGTTAGTGGAAGAGGTTCTCCCCTTCTTTAGGATCCTATGGTTCCTCTGGATAGACTTTTGTGGTAGTGATGGTGACACTAGGTTCTCTGTTAATGATCCATTTTCACTTTTTCAATTTTGAATCAGAGTTTGAGTCAACATCCAACCCTGAGGCTTTCGTCTCAACCAAAAATGACCGTTTGGAGTGACATTCATCAGTATTGTGCCAAGGGTTTTTGTGTAACTCACACCACTTTATAGTGTCCTTCTTTGACTTTCCGTTACCCTTATTTATTGGTGGCTTTTACTGGTTGTCCTAGGACTATCCATCCTTGCTCTGTACTTTTCCCTAGGAGTTAGGGCCACCCTTATCATACTTTGGCTATTGCATATTTTCTGACCCAAAATCCCACTTGTTCTTTTGCTTAAATTTATTCTCGATTTTGACAGTATATCGATAAGCGGATCCCAATGACGAGATGTCCAGAAACTCCATTTTGGTTTGGATGTATCTGCGTAGATCCCCACGGTATTTTAAAACCAAATGTCGCTCAGATTCATTGATACCCAACTTGGTGCATAAGGTATGGAAGCTATTTGTGAACTCCAACACTATTTGGCCCCTCTCTTGATGTAGTATGATCCATCTTGTGTACTGGCACTAGAAAATTTGGGTCATTTTGTGACGGCTATTTCCCCGCTCTTGCGACATTATGTCATGGATATTGTGACGAATCTTAAGTCTCTCAAATGACATTTCATGTGACGTGGCAATTTCGATGAACTTGAATTAATGTTGCAAGAGCGACGACTGTAGGGAACTTCTCACAATTGCGAAAAAAAAGAAATATCATTGCCAATACGACAATATATGAAAATTGAGTGAAACCAAATGTTTGTCTCTATTGCAATGACAACATGGTATATAGCGATGATTTCACTATACAAATTTTGTGGTTTATATAGCAAATTTGTCGCAGAATTTCTATTGTGCATCTCACTTGTGAGGACCATTTTTGTTGTCTATATAGAAAATTCGTCGCATAATTTTTACTATTGTCGAAATTGAGACGACAAATTTTCTTGGTTTATATAGCAAATTTGTTGCAGGATTTTTTGTTGTTGTCGAAATTGCGACGACAACTTTTCTTGGTTTATATAGCCAAGTTGTCGCATAATTTTTTATTGTCATCGAAATAGCGAAAACAAATTTTCTTGGTTTATATAGCAATTTTGTTGCAAGATTTTTTATTATCGTCGAAATTGTGATGACAACTTTTCTTGGTTTATATAGCCAATTTCTCGTAGGATTTTTTATTGTCGTCGAAATTGCAACAACAACTTTTCTTGGTTTATATAGCAAATTTGTCGTAGGATTTTTATTGTTGTCGAAATTGCGATGACCATTTTTCTTGGTTTATATAGAAAATTCGTCGCAAGATTTATGTTGTGTGTCGAAATTGTGACGAAAAATATTTATTTAAAAAAAAAATTAAAATTTATTTTGGGGCGAAATAAATAAAATTTCATTTTAGAGAAATCTTGTGGGAATATTTAAAATTAAGGGTTTATTGGGGGAATATTTAAAATTAAGGGTCATTCCATTTATTGGGAATATTTAGAAATATCATTTTAAGTACAAAGCTTGTGGGAATATAGTTGGGCAAGGCCACTGTCTTCTTATTTGTTTAATGATTTATACACGAGGCTAATATCCTTGCAAACTTACATTTCTAACATTATTTTTTATGACTGCATGAGAAATAGTTCACATTTGGGAACAAATTAAATGTCATAGAACGCTTATCCATCTTGATTTTTAAACTACATGTTGGAGGGTGAATTATCCACGACAAACAAACATGTTTTTAAATGGCATGTTCCAGGGGGGGATCACAACATCCCCTCTTTACCTACCAACCAAACAAATCTTGAATCTTTGTTGAGAATCACAACACCCTTTCTTTACCCATCAAATAACCAAACCTAGTTAACATGGGATATTATTAATTATATATTATGTATATAAACACCTTTTTTTTTCTAGGAAGATAATTAAATTTGGATACTACAATGAGTTTGAGACTAGCATTGGAGAGTGAGGAGTTTTACCTTTTGTCAATATTCGTATCTCATGGGCTTCACCTAATACTTTGATCAAGTTCCAATTCCATTTCCATTGGTTGACCTCTATTAAAAGACCAAAAGGAGCTTTCTATTTATATTATCTCTAGTCATTGAAAACATACAAGTTGACATTTGAAAGAGAACTAAAAAATACAAGGATATATGATAGGGTGTAATCTATATGTCTAATGAGGTCACCCTTTTGCAACTATTCAAAATAATGGGAGGAGAAATTGAAACTTTTGGCTTCAAATATGGAAGGAATCATTTTGGATTGATGAAATCGTAGATATCAAATGCTAACATTACATAATCCAAGTGCAATATGGGTATTCGAGGGTGTTGAATCCATTTTTCTAGTAAAAACAACAAATTCATCAATCCAAAATTGCAATTTCAACAAAGATTGCCTAGATAGAATATAGTGAGGGAAAATCACAAAAGGTCAGAATCATTTAACATTTATCCTTCTTCTATAATTTGGTAGCCTCTAATTTACCACATGTTGAACTTGAAATATCCTTTGTTATTGGAAGGGAATACTTATATATAACTAATTTAGTAAAAAATTGACCTAACAACTTAATCAAGAGGATAAAAATATCAATGAAATAGAAGGATATATCCAACATACTTTTGTGTGATACCTCATCTAACAAAATAATTAAATGAGCCAAAATAATGTTGGATAGAAAAAAAGATATATGTGTTAAGAGGGAGGCTTACTTGTAAGGATTAATTCATGTTATTTTTAAGGTTGTTTAGTTGAATCAATTAAATTGTGATTTAGCAATGAATGAGACAAAACCTACCATAACTAACACAAGTGGAGCCCTTAATTCATTGTGGTATAAATTTTCCTTGTAAATCGTTGAAGCAATACATCCTAGGATTTTGATCCCCCTCACCAAATTTGGTTATTATAAATGAAAATGAAAATTGAACTTGTCTAAGGTACCATAACCACCTAAGAGTTCCAAACATTCAAAATATTGTATTTAATTTAAGAGGGGCATTGCCATCATGATCATCTTAACTATCATCGTCATTATATGACTATAGCCTAGTTCATGTATAAATGAAGTCATTTAATATTAGTAACCCCACCCTAAAATGTTTCTAATGACAATGATAAAAGCACCACTAAGACATCATCAATATACTAGCAAACACCAAAACCTACTTGGCATAACCTACACTTTGATGGTGCTTCATTGGGATTGATAATAAATGATGGTGTCATCCAAGAAAACCAAAGGGCGCACTTGACATTGACATACTTTGGTTACATGTGCAATAAAAAGTAATAATGAGGCTAAGTTCAGAACCTATTGCAGGATTTCAACTTAGCAAGGGATCATCTACAAGTACAATATGTTATAAAAGCACTTTCAATAGGTGTGTATTAGGACGTAAATATGCGCATTTTCAATTTAAGCTATATTTGATTGAAATGAGTTACTTTCATTATACGTATTATTCGATTTGAGAAAAGGAGGCAAAGTCAGAGGATACTCCAAATATTTCTCAAGGATTTGTACTTCTTCACAAGCTGAGTATTCCCTTCTACAAAGTGAAAATGGATATAGTTTCTATAAGGGCTTGCACATAAACCTCATAAAACATTTCATGAGGTGGAAGCTTATATCTTGCGTTGAAATATTAGATGGACTCCGCATATTCCATGTAGATTGCACAAAACTCCTACAATTTCAACCACATGATAAGATTCACCATAAGAATTTTTAATGTTTATTTGAATTAAAACCAACTATGGATTGTTCAAATTGGTCGGACATTATACCAATCCCACACTTTTCCTTAAAAATTTAATGGAAAGAACCTACAAAAAACATCTTCATGAACAATGTTATGTAAACATAATCTTGCATTCATAATTTATAATATGCTAAAATGTGGTAGTGTTTCCTTCACCATTAAACTTTGACAAGAGATTTTATACCATTCTTGGGAGTTCATATAAAGGCCCTTTCAATCCCGATGTAGTATTGGAATCCCATGCAAGTATTTGGAATAGAGCATGAGCAATAAATGCAAACAACATGTATCTCTACACAAGCTACCTTGTCATCCACTCTTCTTCTGGCACCAAAATGTTGGCATGGAAAAATTTTCTATGACAACCTCACAGGTTCACTAGGAAAAAGGGACCAATTAGACCTTCCATTGTTAAAAATGGTGAACCCTTTGGTTATAGCTCAATTGTCATAATCTGGTTTCTTATTAAATAAATAAATGTAACTATCAAGCAAACAAAATTGCAAATTAAATGAAAACTACTCTAATCATGTGGGAGTGATTTTAATAACTAATTGACATGAAACAAAAATATAGGCACAAAGAGTAGGTAGAATAGTCCACCAACTATGGCATAAACACCAAACCCAAGGAAAAATCTAAGAATCTAGAATAGAATAGAAATCACCCATAGCCTGCCTACTTCATGTCAACTTTGATGTAAAACAAAGGGAGAATTACAAAACATTAGGAGAATATTCCACCAATTGTCATTTATACAAAAGTCTTAGGGAAAACTCCAAGGACTAAGGATAGCCTACAAATCACCAAAAGCACAGTTTCTTCACATCAAGTTGTTAGAATGTGAAAGATAAGTGAGCGATAAGAAAGAAACAAGAAAATAATCCACATGATAAAATGTTACAACCCACAAGCACCAAGATACCTAGGAGAGTAGAGCCAATCATATATCTAAAAAACATAAAGAACTTGGCTGACAATGGCTTCTATATTCACATAAGAAGATAACTTACATTACAAAGAAAAATACCCCTACAAATGTGTTCATGATTTTCCTTTATACAAAACAGGGAGACTCTTAGACCTTCCAAATGAATTTTAACCTACCAAGTGACCCTTGGTATCCTAAGTGACTCTCCATATTCTCTCTCTTCTCTCTCTTGAAATTTATTTTTGTGACTAAAAAATAAAATTAACTAATAATCAAGTTGGTCATATTTGAAGTATAACAATTTAGGTGGGTGAATATTTCACTCAACATATTCTCATGTACATTAACCATACTCTCAACCCTTTCCCTATGAATATCCAACAAAAGTTCCATTTTCATTCTCTCGTTGGACAATTCATTATATGCTCATCTTAGTGTTTCAAATTTCTTAACAATGAGAACTTTGCAACTTTCTAGGACCACCTCATTGATATCAAGGATATTATTGGCATTAAATTTCCTTGATTCCAGTATCTAAACAACCCTTTCTCTACTCTTTACCAACACTTCCCTCCACTATGGCACCATTTTTCTACTCTTTACTGACACTTCCCTCGAATATGCTTTGCCCATCACATAGTTGAAGATAGTCATTATGGCTTGTGACCAAATTCTCTTCCTTTGAACATCCCTTAGGAATTGAGCATTCATATTCTTAGGGTTTGGATGTCATATAGCTCAACATTTTTTACGTCACTGATTCCTAACTCCTCTTTTGGTAGATTAACCATTAGGATTTCATTTTCAATATTGGAGCTTTTCTCTAGCTACTTGGTGGTTGTGATAAAAATGGTGCCAAACATTACAAAGGGCTTGACTGATGGCCTTGGATACACTAGGGTTGGAGAAAAGAAAACTTAAGTGTGCTTCCTTCTTCTATCTTCTACCTTTGCATAATCCAAATCTCTCCTATATAGCTCCTCTTGATCATGCTCCCAATGTCACAATCTCTAAACTAAGGATTAAGATACAAAGCATTTCTCAACGGCGACTTGATGAGAATCATTTACTTTGATCATGTATAAGAGAATATTGTATGTTTTATATTCCAAGGGTAATTTATTCCCAACAACAACGTAAAATATTTGATAACTGTTGATTTTTAGTAACAACTTTGGCCAAAGCTCTTTCTTGTTTTTTTTTATTGTTTTTGTTGCCCCATGTAGTATAGATTAAACATTTACCTAGTCTTGGATGAGAAATCAAATAGACACATTATTGGGAAGTGTGTGTGGAGTAATTAATGTCCCATATATCCTAATATAATAGAATATCTCTAGTAGGTACCAATAATTAATTTTCTTCAACACTTCAATGGACTATGGTGAAAAGCATAACAACTTCTCACCATAGATTCTTTCATACAAGGGAGCCAAAACAAAGTCAAATATAATGGAGTACTTCTGCATGGATTATCCTCAAGCCTTGGAAAAAATCATGTACAATTGCAAAGGAAGGCTACTAGGTGGGCTTGAAACAAGAGAACTCTTAGCTCACACATACACAATACATAAGATAAGACCCACGTAAAACTCAAGTGCACCACTATCTAAGGGAGTTTTATCCTTTGGAATACATTGTGCAAGAATATTAGATATGAATTCTACCTAATAAAATATCATCCCATGCATAATCAGAATCCATCTTAACCATATGTATCTAGTGCCTCGTCTACCATACAAGAGGTTCACGAGAATTGCTAAGGCTTGAAGTTCCATTTGCAATTTTTTTATTAAGTGTACCTTACTTGTGGGAGTTTGGAATGGCTTAACTAAAAACCACCATGCCTTCAAAATGTTATAAAAATCATGCATTGTGATAAAAATTTGCAACCACCAAAGGCTTACTGGCATTGTGGGAGGTGAGAACTCATACATCCTTTGAAGAGTATCAACGCCATATTTCTCGATTATGTCATCTCTCTATGATTTCAATGTTCAACTTGTTACATCCACATTCTCAATCAAGGTATTTAGCATGTTTATGCATGGAACCAATTACTCTTTGTATCCCACCTTGTGGAATCACAAGACCTTAACATTGAAATCCTTGGGTTCATGTCCTTGCCTTATTCTTCTGCTCGCAATGATTTGTGGAAGGTTCAAAATCATTGTACATATCATAGAGGAATGAATAAGTAGGCTTTGAGGCAATGTTGAGTAGCAACACCATGTCCATGACACAATGAAAGGTCTTCCTTGCATTCTCACATATTGAATCAAGGAGTATTGAATCAATATATACCAAGTCTTATAAGAGAAGCTGAAATTATCATTAACTGTATAAAAAAATTACATTCATAGATATATACAAGCCATAGAAATAGCCTTGTGTATATTATCAGATGAAAAAGTACCCATAATGTTAATGCATTGTATGCATCATTACTTGTTCAACTACATAATGTACATCTAACTGTCTTATAAAATTATTACATGACATCATGAATTTCTTTTAGTCTTCTTTTGTGCTTTCCAGGTCTTAAGTAATTCATCCATCTCCATGTCTTTGTTTATTGGGTGCTCTTCAACAACTGATGTTGTTTCAGTCCTTTCACGCCAAGTACGTCTTGTATCGTACCCACGACGTGGATGCTGCTGTGAGGAGCCATCACCTAAAAAAATAAAAAATATTAAATTTATATGGCCAATTTTTAAATATCATTGAAGTAGTTCATTAATATTAAAAAAAAACTATACAATGTAATTATTTACCTGGTCCTCTAATCGACACCGTTGGAATGGCTACCGGCCTATTCACCTAATCTTCAGGTCGAAGAGGATCAACTATGACATTCTCTGCCATTGAAATGTCAAAATTTATAAGTACAAAATTATTAAGTATATGATTAATATATAGACATTTTACCATCGTGGGCCTCAGTCACAGGAACATCTTGGGGTTGCACCTCACTAGGATGGGGCTACTGGGGAGCACCATGATCTTCTGGTTATGTTTCACTATCAACGCTTTGTTGTCCAGTACTAATAGTTTCATTGATAGTGTGTCTCCCCTGATTAAAACAAAGTAAGACATTAAATTATGGACGATATCAAACATTTACGTATTTTATAAGTAATGAAAGGTTAATGTGGACTGATTTTTATTTACCTTATCCTGTAAATTGGATCTTGGGGTCTGCCCCATGCTTTTCCTACGATCAACCACAACTTTATTACCGTACTTGTAACCAAGTTGGAGTTCTTCCTTCGTGGTTTCAGTTTCGAAGTCGTCGCCCTGCATTGCATAAGGGTATGGTTTTTTAATGTTTTTGTCTGCAATTACCTTAAAGTTGTAAGGTGATACAAAGAATATTCTTAAGATGTTTGGGTACTTATGATTTGTGACTATAACCTCGAGTAGCCGCCCTAACCTAGCTTGTGTTGGCCATGTTTGGAAATCCTTGCTTTGGTTTCCTTCGAAGTGTCAATCAACCTATCATCAAAATTTTCAAGTACGTTATTTATAACCACACTTTTATTTAGATCTAAAGAAAAATAAAGCTGGTATTGAATTCAAAAAATTGTAATTTACCTTGGTGTACCAGTTATTTGTTCTCCTGATTTTTTCAAAATCTTCTCTTCTGCATCATCAATGATCACCTTCCACTCCCTCTCTGGAATTGAGGGAGGACGCTCATACCTAGGATTTCCTGCCAAGCTTCATCTATAAACATCCCGTGCATATTTTAAATATTCACCCATTAGAGATGTGACCACTTTTTTATTGAACATGTCTACCCCAAAGAGGCCTTCAAGATAATCCATAAGTTCCGTTTTGAGGTTGTAATTCTGGAAATTCCACCTCATGCATAAGGTTGCCCCAAAAATAGACAAGGTCTTGCTCTCTAGGTGCCTATAAAAAAGGTCGTTTCCTACACACAAAAAGATATGATCATTAATTTAAAATTAATAATATAGATGATTTATGTATGAGGGAAACATTAAACGATTAAAATATGAATTAAAACTACTTGGGAGTCTTGATTGTTTTAATGGAATTCCATTATCGTTGACCAAAAATGTGCACGGAAGGGTCCCCGTGCTTGTCACATGTCTAGCTCTAGGAAATGCAACCATCTCAACCACATCACTATGATCCCCATCTCTGCCACCATCTCTAGACTCTGATCAAGGTGTGGATGTCTGGCAATGTGTGTCATGGCTCCTATATAAATTAGGTGTGGAAGATGGAGAAGTAAATAGTGCTCTAGTAGCTGTATGAACGCCCGCATTAGGAATCTATAGCATCTCTGTAGCACCACTACTACCAACACTGGGATGAACAGGCTCCAAAAATTCCTTTATAAAAAATAAATTGTTTTTTCGTGAGATATTGTAAAAGTTAAAGAACAAAGTATCATAATTGAACATAATAGTACATTAAAAAAAACACTTTAATTTATGGTTATTACCTTATATGTGTTAAGTTGTGACACAAGGAGCTTAATCTTTGCTTTGACGTCGGGAGTTTGTTCTGGACGATCTAATAAGCTAGCAAGTTCCTTGTTAGCTTTAATGATCTTTTTTTATATTAAGACCATCAGATCAATGCATGAATAAAACCCCTCCTCAGCGGCGGAATCATGATCCACATGGCCTACGGACTACATATAATTTCAACAAAACCATTGTTATTTCAATAAAATTATATAAGCAAATAATAAAAACAATGTAAAATGAAAGTGGAAATTGATAATTATTTGCATGTTCTGTGGTTGGCCCTTTTCCATGATCATCCTGCCACATTATAATATAATTAGAACCCCAAAATATTTAAAAAATTGTTAATGATAACAACAAAAACAATGTTATAGATAATATTTACAACAATGTAAAGATAATAAAAAAATATAATGCAATAAGTAGAGGTTTCTTAAAAAGGTGTTGCATAAGAATCTGCACACTATTAGCCAATGTTTCTATTCGATTCAAATGGTAATCCAATAATAAATCCTCCCCATGAGATATTTTTTTTATTGCGCACAGGACTACCCGATTCTCTTCACGTCCCTCATATATGCAATTCGGTTGTTTGTTTGTTGTCCCGGGTCATGTGGTGTTTATAAACCCTGTGATATTGTCATAAGCTTTAGGCCTTCCACCAATATATATAGTCACTCCCTTATTTTTATCCTTATTTATTCGTTGAATATAATTTGCGGCGAGTGCATATCTCCACATACTTCGCATGCACCAGACCATCCACATCCAATTGTTTTAATTGTAACACGGTTCGACATAGTCCATCAATTCAGTTACTGTATTGTATTTTACAATTATTCCATCCATGGAAAATAGCCCCAAGCCATGCATGGAGAATGGTGTAATGAGATATGTCCTATTGTTGACAACGAAGTCAACATCTATAGGAGGTAGTTCCTTAGGTACCCATTGTTTCACCATATGCTTATACCTGAGTGAAACATCTATGTGTCCTATGCTCTCATCATCATAAGAGCATGATCCTCCTTTGGCAAGAAATTTTTTTATGCATCTACAAAATTTTATTCTGACTTTTTCACCTCTAGTCCTTGTTTGCTTATCATATCTACTAGATACAGTCACATTTTTGGCCTCTATTTGTCCTAAGATTTCCTCACTCGACGAAGAAATATCTGACAGGTACCTGTTTGTTTGTACCTTTAGTTGCAAGTGCACGTGTTGTTAGTTAATAGTCCACCATCATATTCAGAGTTCTAAATAAAATTTTTATATCTTTAGTTTTGGATGCACACTTAGACCAGGGTGCAATTACCAATATTAGTGGTCAACCACCTAATTTAATGTGATATACCTCTTGATTTTGGACATATTAAGGACATATTAATGTGATAACACTAAGGACATGATAATTTTATCATATGGATCTAAGAAAAAAATAGCAGTAAGGTTGTTGTTTGTTGAATTTGTGCGAATTCGAATTATTATAAGAAATGTCCATTAGAGATGAGGGTCAATGCTATGGAGTAAGAAATCCAACCATTAGTTGGTGTGTTGAAAATATTGGGTGCTTTAGTTGGAAATATGTCTAAGGCAAGCCAAGAGTATAACTATACAAATATTACTTCTGTTAGATACAAGAGTAGAACTATACAAATATTAGTTTTGTTCAAGCCAAGATTAGAACTATACAAATACTAGTTTTGTTCAATCCAAGTTGAAGAATAAGTTAGTTATGGCGATAAGAATAAGATAAGAATAAATTTCTCCATTGACCTTGTGTAAACAATTCCATTTGGTGTTTGTTGCACTAAGTGTAAAGAACAATGTTGGAGAATTATAAGACATAATTTAGGTATGAGCTATTTGTTACCTCTTTATTACCTTTTATTTTAATTGTATCCATATTTTGTATTGATAAAATGAGGAATTAACCTGAAACTGATGCCATTAGACACAAAATCAATCCTAAGGCCAACTAAGGAGAAAAAACAACACACGCCAATTAATCTAGGAGTCAAGCATGCAAAGAAACCTTCTCACAAAGAAGCGCTAGTTGTTGATGGGATCCAACATCGCAGAATCAATGCGTGAAGGCGTTGAGTTTCTTCGGGTGGGAAAGTTACATTGACAACCTGCTTAAAGAACTAATGCCTTGGTGTAAGTTACCTCACCGAGCAGTGGGAAACCCTTCAAGGAGTCTGGGTGAGTCTAGACAATGTCGATCCCAGATACAACACCACCTTCCCTGTGCTGTCACCTTGTGTAGGAAGTCTAAAAGATTATGGCCTCTATGGTACCACCTACTATACCAAGAAGAGGGGGGAAAGTCGACAGTCGACACCAATACCAACAAAGCAGGGTTGATTACTCTGAGGGCCCCAATGTGACCTCATGATTGACCCTTGTGTTAGAAGGGCTTCCCAAAGTCAATGATATAGCAACTGGATTTCACTCCCTAACTGTAACATCCCGCTCTGGCGCACTGACAAAACTTATTCTTTGAGGACACTTGCTCGTAAGTGATCTGGAGTTTATGATGATGAACCACTTAACCTTGATGATGATGCATCATGATTGATGACATGATGTTTTACTATTGCTGTATACAGGTGCTATTGACTCAGTTTCATTGAGTGTGCAGGGTTTCAGACCTTGAGGATGCAGAGGCATCGGTGGAACTCCCTGGGACTCCGGATTGAGTCAGGGAGTGGGATATTGGGTCATTTCATTTACGATGATATTGTGTTGTTTTGATGATATGCTATTGATTTTATGATATGTTGTTGACATGATCTGACATGATGGTTGATGATGCAGGCTGACGATAGCTTGCCGACCAGGCTCACATACGGAGTAAAGGGGCCACACACAAGTTCCAGAGAGATTGAGGGAGAGGTGTGACAACAGCCCTGCCACAGCCTATTAGCACTCCCACCGTGGCTCGAACTGTAGGTTAACGATTACCTAGTTCGAGAGGATCCACGATGCCGTGAGGGCAAACTGCGACAGTCGCTCACGATGATTCTAAGGGGTGCACAATAAGGCGAGGGCCTTATTGCTTAGAGCCCTTAGTCTCCCACAAGTTCACCTGGTGGAGTGTTGACTCCAGGGGTTATAGAGTCTACCAATCCGTCAAGTCAGCAAGCGGCACCCTTGGAGCACGTGGTGCATCCTGAAGGGCACGTCGCGCAAAGAATTGCAAGTCAGCGAGTGGCACCCTTGGAGCACGTGGTGCATCCTGAAGGGCACGTCATGCAAAGAAATACAAGTCAGCGAGTGGCACCCTTGGAGCACGTGGTGCATCCTGAAGGGCACGTCGCGCAACGGAAGCAAACGAGGCGCGTGACACCCTTGGAGCACGTAGTGCGTCCTGAAGGGCACGTCGCATGGAAGATGATGATGAGACAACTTAGATGACCCTAAGACCTTTACGCCTGATAAAATTCATAAAAACGACTCCTCTAATTAAATTGTCGCCCTGTTCAAATCAAAACCTAAATTAAAACATCTCTAAGTTAAATTTGACAAGCCCTAAGAAAAGATTCTACAAAAATAAACCTAGGGCATAAACTAAAACCCTCCTAGGTGTTAATTAAAGTCTTCCTAAAAGTAAAAGGGGTAAAGTAATGAGGGAATTAAATTAAGTGAAACCCATGGCTTTTAAATGATGAAGAAGAAATAAAATTTATTAAAAATGTGGGAGTATAAAAGCTAGGAATTTAAAGATATATTGAAAAGATTAAAAACCGCATTTATCTTTTGGGTTCAAAAATAAAAATAACAAGAGAAAATTTAATAATAGAATAAAAGAGACTAGAAATTGAGGAGTAAATTAAGGAGTAATTTAAGGAGTAATTTAAGGAGTGATTAAGGAGTAAATTAAGGAGAAATTTAAGGAGTGATTAAGGAGTAATTTAAGGAGAAATTTAAGGAGTGTTTAAGGAGGAATTTAAGGAGTAATTTAAGGAGCGATTTTTGGGGGAGTGAGGGAATTGAGTCTTTTAATAATTAAAAAGTAATTAATTTTGGAGAACCAGAGGCATGTGTGACACTTGGACAGTGGAGACTATTTAGAGGGTTAGTCATAAAAAATTAATTAATTAATGATTTAAGAAAGAAGGTGGGGTTTCAAATTCTATATAAGAAGGGGAAAGGAAGGAAGAAAGCGGGAACGGTTAGCGTAACGTTACGCTACCGAATTGTGGATTGACGGGTTGCTTGTGAGGAGTTGGGTTTATCTCAGCTGTGTTGGAGTGGTAGCTCAGCCGTGGAGGCGAGCTGAGACGCTAGTCTATCTCTGGTTCTTGTGTGGCCCCTTTACGAATCGGGGGGCTAAGGGGGAAGCAGAGTACCCCTAGCGTTTGGCTGGGAGGTACTGGTGAGCCTTCTTTGGTCGGCAAGCAAAAGCAACACGAAGCGAGAGAAGCGGCAAGGAGAGCGGACGCGGCATGGAGCGCGGGACGTCTCCGAAGCGGGTGAGTGGCTAAGGTATGATTTTTAAATCGGTAGAATAGAATGCAACTGTGATTTATGAGATAGATCTTCTTGGTATTGGATAAGTAAGTTGGTGTTAAATTTGTTTATAACATTGTGGTACCTTCCGCTTCCTTCGATGTTGAATGTTAAATTTATCCCACGACTGCTGGAATTCCTGTTTCATCTCTGGTTCATGGTCTTCACTCGTCAATATGAGGATTGTATCTCTGCGCTTTCCGTTGATTTTGCGCTCTATTTCGACGATTATTGTTGAACACCAGCACTTGCTGGACATCCTTCTCTGCTAAGTTCTGTGTGTGTTTGTGTCCTCGAGGGAGAGTGAAGCCATTAAATGGAGGGCATTACGTTTGTGGGCGCTCCGTCTTGAGTACTGTCTTTTATTTTGAAATATATATATATATATATATACAATTTTTTGGCATCCGGGTGTGAAGCTTGTTCCTTCGGTGTATACCATGAGCAAAGTGTTCTTGGGCGTTCTGGCATACCGTGGGCGTTTTTCTTTTACTTTCCATGGACCATATTTTCTCTGGATTCTTAAATTTGTTGAACGTTTAGTTTTTCTGTTATGGTTCAGCATGTCGTTTTTCTTTTTCTCCTTTCATGGTCATGATAAATCGTGGGCCCTTCCTTGTCATTTTCTGATCCTGTAAAATCTTTTGGCACTTGTATTCACTTTTGCATTCTGGCATAACTGTTAGCACTGCGTTAGAACTTCTGGCGATTAATTATGGGGCGTTTTATTTGTATGCAGCGACAGTATTTTATTGGGCGTTTGAATGATGATGGGCTTTTTAATAATCTGCGTTTTTAATGACTTTGGGTGTATTCTTAATGATACTGGGCGTCCTTGATTCTCTGCATTTAATAACCTGCGTTTTATGACTTTGGGCGTTTTCTTAAATGGGGTTGTGCATTCTTTGATTATCCGTATTTTTAAGAATCTGCGTTTTTTTTAAAATGACATTGGGTAGAGGGGGCATTAACACAGATCAATGTGCATTGATACAACATTACAGACTGCTTGCCTGCGTTAAAACCCGTTCTGTGACCCTTTGAGATGTTTGTCATATCGCTGTCATCGTGTTATCTCCCCATCTACGCCCACCAGTCATAAACTCATTTCCTTGCTGTCATCTGAGTTGAGGATAGGAGGGGCGTTCTGCCGGTTGATTCTGGCATTCTCAATATTCCATGCGTTTCGGATTTTGTGATTCGTTAAATTTGTTTCTGTTTTTAAAAAAAAAATATTTCAGGTATCAGGACTAGATTAATTATTGTTATCAATTCAAAAGGGAGCATTATTAAAGAGGTACATAATGCTGTATAGATCCTTATAAAGATAAATAGATCATTATCAGTGGTACACTGCCGTTTACATTGCTAAGAGGTACACAAAACTGGTCCTTGGCATTCTGCTGTGTATATGCTCATATTTTATTTATTTAAAAAAAAAAGAGTAGATCATTATAACCCCACGATTTGAATGACAAATTGATGAGATAATAACCGGTTGAAATGGAAATTCAAATTGCGCTTATGTTGTTCAAAACCCGATATAGAATGCACCTAAACGATAACTGCCTCGTGACATGTTGATGGACTTAGAGTTTCCATTATCTTGTGATATGCATGTTTGTTGCAAGGGTTTTATAATCTAGAAGTGATGTGGTTATGTTTAGTCCTTGTAGCTTTTATTGCACGGTTAGCATGCTAGTTCCTTGTGAATAATAAGCAAAAAAAAGAAAATGTAGAGCCATCGTCATTTTAACTGGAATGTATTTAGAATAGAAAGATGTGGATATGACTATGTATGTGAAGGTTAGTATAGTTCCTTTATTGATAACAAGTAACTTGTAAGGTCCTGGTTATTAAATATATCAAGTTATAGTGATGTATGATTGAAGGCATATAATGATATAAAACTCTAATGATAGAAAGTTTATAATAAGTGTATCTATCTTGATAAATGCGTTGATTATAAAGAAGACTCCTGGATTTAAAATGATGAAGGGATTCTTGAATAATGATGACTGACTAATCGTGCACCTAGAATTGAGTAAAATTTGCTTGACCTTGCCACTGCTAGCTAGATTTAGTATTGTCAATTCTCTTGCGCCATGCAAATTCATGTTACATATGTTGGTTTTAGACGCTTTTGCGTCTTGTTGATCGTTGATGATGTCTTAATTTCAGTCCTTGTTATTATTTATCTAATGAGGTAGACTTAAGTGGCCCCATGGTTAATTGATGTTAGACTAAATGGAATGAAGTTTGAGGATCGTTGATGTTATCGGTTAGCTTAGTCGGGTGGGATGTAGACTCCTCCATGCTCCTCAGAACAGTCGCCAGCCCTGAGACCTTAAATGGTTAAAATCGATGGGAACCTGGGCTTGAGCGTTGATCATGTGTCTTGGAGGCCCTAACCTTGCAGGGTAGGACGGGCGGGTGGTCAGTTTTACTTTGTCGCTAAATGTTGCGTTGTGCACCTTGTGCCTATGGTCGTATACTGTTTTCCGTTACTCATCATGTGCCTTTAGTCTTCTTATGATGAACATCGTGGTTGCGTCTTGTCGGTTGTCCAGGCATCACACAGTTAGGTGTGTTGTTACTTCTACACGCGCGCACACACTTGTCAAAAAGAAGAAAAAAAAAAGAAAAAAAAAATTGCACCTGTTCTAGAATGGTTTTCGTAACGAACAAGGAGGTCGTTACATATGGTATCAGAGCGGGTTCGACCCGAGACTTGGGATTCACTACGAGTTTCGCTGACATGATTATGATGATTATTCTGTCGGTGATCGAGTTGATTTTTGTGTGCACGGTAATCATGGTTAGAGGACACCGCAGAGGCAGACGATGGGGTGCTAGGGGAGGAGGCGTGACGCCTCCAGCAGCATCCACGCCCGAGGGGTCTAACCCCCAGGGAGGCGAGAAGGTCCTTGGACAGGAGCAGATCGCAGTTGCCGATGTTGTGGTGATGATGAGATCTTTCCGGCGCATGTCCGAGGCGCTGATCAGCAGAATGGATAGAGAGGAGGCCAAGGCGCTGGCACTTGTTGAGGTTCTGCCGCGCGCATCGGCCGTTACTAGTAGTTTTCACCGTCAACTTGAGAAGGTGAAATTTCCCGAGTTCTTTGGTGCCCCGGATGGCGTAGCCGTCGAGGCATGATTGGAGAATATGGCGATGTGCTTCACACTTCGTGATTATACCTCCAACAGGAAAGTCTGCATGGCGGTCTTTCAATTGAAGGGGAGCGCTCTTCTATGGTGGAAGATGCTCCTACCGCAACTGAACATGGCCGTCGAAGACGTGTCATGGGAACTGTTCGAGGAACGGTTCCGGGAGAGGTATCTCTTAGAGGAATTCATTGAGCACCAACTCAATGAGTTCAACGCATTACGATAGGGAGGTCGTATGGTGCGCGAGTACAAGGCACGTTTTATGGAGTTGCTTTGGTATGCTCTGCATCTGAACACTGAGAAGCTCAAGGTCAACAGGTTCGTGTTGGCCTTAACGACAGCCTATGTGCTAAGGTTAGGATCCTGATGCCTCAAACCTTGCACGACGCTGTCCAAAAGGCCCTCATAGCAGAGGAGGAGCTTAGTCGATGATGAAGGGCAGAGACGTGTGATGAAGGATGGAACCAGGGAGTATCCCTGAGGTTCATCTCTTCCTTACAGTTAGGGAAGAGCATGCGCAAGGGGTGAAAACTTTATGTGATCCTTGTGCTAAACGAAAAGGGAGTAGCAGAAGGTCTAGAACACCTTTCAGTGGTGAAGGAGTTTGCGGACGTATTTCCAGAGGAGTTGCCTGGGATGCCGCCAGAAAGAGAATTGGAGTTACTACAGACCTGAAACCTGGGACTGAACCGATAGCGAGAACGCCTTATCGGATGTTGACCCCAGAGATGCAAGAGTTAAAAATGCAACTGAAAGAGTTACTGGACCTAGGATTGATACGTCCTAGTGTGTCTCCGTGGGGTGCACCGTTATTTTCGTTCGAAAGAAGGACGGATCGTGGAGGCTTTACATTGAATATCGTCAACTGAACAAGGCTACGGTTAAGAATCAGTACCCCTTACCAAGAATTGACGATCTGTTTGATCAGATGAAGGGTGCGACGGTGTTCTCTAAGATTGACTTGCAATCAGGGTATCACCAGTTACGGATCAAGGAGGATGACGTCCCTAAGACCGCTTTTAAGACAAGATTTGGACATTATGAGTTTACTGTTTTACCTTTTGGACTGACAAACGCCCCAGGGGTATTTATGAGCTTGATGAACGAGGTGTTCCGCGAGTACTTGGACAAGTTCATCCAAGTATTCATTGACGATATTCTAATCTACTCTCGGACAACGGAGGAACATGACAAGCACTTGCGCTTGGTACTACAATGTTTACGAGAGCACAAACTATATGGGAAGCTGTCCAAATGCTCTTTTATCAATCAAGGATTCACTACTTAGGGCATGTCATCTCCGGCGAAGGTATCGCCGTGGATCCAGCCAAGGTTGAGGCTATTATGGAATGGCCTGCGCTGACGAATGTCACAGAAGTGCGTAGTTTTATGGGTTTAGCAGGATACTATCGACGGTTTGTCGAGGGATTTTCGAAGATAGCAGGTCTGATCACGGTGTTGCAGAAGAAAAACAAGAAGTTTGTGTGGACAGAGAAATGCGCGGAAGCATTTAGGAGGCTTAAGGAGTTGTTGACCACAACGCCGATACTAAAAGTCCCTGACATGGACGTAGACTTCTTGGTATGCACTGACGCATCCAAGGAAGGTTTAGGCAGAGTCTTGATGCAGGACAGACGAGTGATTGCTTACTTTTCGAGGAAGCTAAGAAGGCATGAGGAAAACTACGCGACGCATGATTTGGAGTTATTAGCCATCGTATATGCCTTAAAGGTATGGAGACACTACCTGGCTGGACGGAAATTTGAATTAAGGACTAATCATTGTGGATTACAACACATTTTTACACAAAGCGACCTAAACGCATGACAACGACATTGGTCGGAATTGATTAGCGAGTACAACTTCGAGATTACTTACATAAAGGGAACAGTGAACCGAGTGGCAGATGCTTTGAGTCGGAGGCCACACATCTTTTCGGTGTTGCCTCTTCAAACGAATCTACGTGAGAAGATTCTCACTTTACAGCGTGACGATGACTGGTATAAAGAAGTCGAGGATTTTATCGGACAAAACACTATGATGGTACCAGGATATGAGGGATTTAATTTTGACAGCGATGGGTTATTGAGGTTTAGAGGTCGGATTTATGTACCACCAAATGACGAGTTGAGGATGTTGATCCTGAGTGAGGCTCATAGAGCTGTTTACATGGCTCACCCAGGAGTCACGAAGATGAGGGCAGACCTTAAGCCCTTGTTCTTCTGGAAAGGAATGAAGGTTGACATAGTCAACTTTGTGGCTAGATGTCTCGAGTGTCAGCAAGTAAAAGTTGAACATAGACACCTGTCAGGATTACTTCAACCACATGCCATTTCGGAATCGAAATGTGAAGTCATTTCGATGGATTTTATTGTTGGATTGCCCCTGACGGCAAGGAGACACGACTCAATTTTTGTGGTGGTAGACACTCTGACGAAAAGTGCTCACTTTATTCCTGTGCGTATGACGTATCAGGCACCGGACATAGCGAGAGTTTTCATCAGTGAGATTGTGAGGCTGCATGACGTGCCTAAGAATATTATATCCGATCGAGGATCAGTGTTTACTGGATGATTTTGGACGAGTTTCCAAGAGGCCTTGGGAACTCAACTAAACTTTAGTACTGCGTATCACCCAGAGACTGACGGACAGACAAAATGTACAAACCAAACCTTGGAAGACATGTTGCGCATGTACGTGATGGACCAACAAAAG
>ML780766.1:84107-111053 GCA_009831015.1 Picea engelmannii | reverse complement strand
ATTTATTTTTTATTTTCCTTTTCCCTTTTTCCTTTCCCAAATTTCACGTAATTCTTTTTATTTCCCATATAATTCTTTTTATATTCCATATATTCCATATTTCTTTCCATTTTTCAAGTAATCCATTACATATCTTCCAACACTTAGTCAATTTCATGAGTTACATTGGGTTCATACTCGCAGACTCATATTTGATGTTCACTACCCTCACAATGCACCTTTGACTTCCGCCACCCTCATAATTTGATGTTCACTACCCTCACAATGCACCTTTGACTTTCACCACCCTCATAAGGAACCTACACTTAGAATGTTCACAACTCTTTTACTACTCTTTATTGTGTAAATCTTCCAACACTTAGTCAATTTCGGACTTTCGAACTCATATTTGATGTTCATATTATATACTGTGTAAGTTCGCTAATGTATGTCTGCTAATTCTCCACACTTAGATTTTGTCACAACTTTTTACCATTAATTACTGCCCTACCTACCTCTATGTTCACTAACTCGGCGCCCTATTATCCATATTTTTAATAATATTTCTCTTATCCTAAGTGCCATGGGCATATATCCAAGTGACACATGGCAGAAATATGGCAGCTAAGCATTGGTGACACATGGTAACAAGTAAAATCATGACATGTGGCAACAAATCAGGTGGTGACATGTGGCAGATCTGATATCCTATCACATAGGGGCACATGGTGATGATGTGAATGTTGACTCATGTTGATTGGGTGATTACGAGGATGCCACTGGGAATTGACTGGGCATGAGGTGGACTATGATTTGGCAGTCAAATTTTTAATTATTTATTAATTTTCTAAGGGGTCAAGCTACAAGTCCCCATAGTCTTCCTTTGATTCTTACTAAGTGTATATTAAATTTTTCAAAATATACACTAAAGACTCATAAATTACCATGTATGTGAGATAACAATTATAAAGAAAATTCAAAATTTAACAAAGAAGGTCGAAATTCAATCCAAGGGGCCACATTTTCCCATCAAATATGATTGACGGTGGTTGAGTCACGATCTTGGAAAGGCTATATCTTGAGCAGCCGACCTCCATTTGCAACAAACTTTATACCGTTGGAAAGGTATTTCAATGAAGAAGATGATGAGAAATGTATTGAGAGATGAAAATTGCCAAAAGTTTATGAAAAATTAAAATATCAGTCAATAACATTTTATGCTTTGCTGATAATTCTGTTCAATACCTCGACTTCACGAGGTCATATCTTGAGATACGGGCGTCGGATTTGGAAAAAAATTATATCGTTGGAAAGATAATAAGGTGTATATCACATATAAATTGGTTTAAATGGATGAAAGGTTGATTATCCTATTCATTAAGTTAAATTACAATCCTCTTTTAAAAAGGGAAATTAATTAAATTTTGAAAATAAAAGTTTAATTAAATTTTTTTATTTAAAACAGAAAGGGACCCATTTTAAAAATCTGGATGTTAATGACATAAGTTCATTAATGAGGACTTAATTATGAATTAATTAAAGAGGATACTTCAAGAAGAAAATTGTACAAGAAATTCAAGAAGGAAAAACCCTAACTACTCTAGTAGTTAGAAGAACCGACTTTAAAAGAGAAGAAATACATCACTAAGGAAGAATCATAGTTATCAGAGGGGCATGACAGAAGATAAGAGGAAGAAGAAGGTACAATCTGTTATCTCATGTAAATATTTGAGCTATTGGGGAAACTTAGGTTCCCATTGCTATGGGTGGCTTGCAGTGCCATATCTGCATATTGTTAGAAGAGTTGAGGTTTTTGGAGGATAGTATTAATTTGGTTTTCCTCATGTGGTATTTTCCCATTTGGAGAAATACATTGGCATTGGGATCTTCTTGAGGTTTTTCCTGGCAACATTTGTGTCAAGGTTGATCTATTCATGGATTCCACATTTGATTTATTAAGAAAATACCAAGGGTTAATTTGGTAAAAATATTAGTGTTCTCGGGCTTATTTAAAAGGTTATTATTCTTTTTTATAAAATATTATTGGGATCATAAAACTAATATTTCTTCATATGTTCAAAATTTCACTTGGAACAAAAAGGTTAAAGGTTTGGGGCATGACCATTGGGTCCTATTTTTAGGTTACAAGTCAACACATACCCAACGCTCGAGTTTAGCACCTATTGCCAAGTCGCAACAATAGCCCGATAACAAGGTAACATACAATAGCGCACAACACCAAGTGTCTAGCCCACAAGGGGGACCAAAAAGGAGTGCTCATCATGTCAATAAAACCATCAGAGGTGTGGTGCATATAAACCCATCAATTTTCACTTTCCAGTCGTATGTGGTATAACGAACACAAGCAAATCCTTATGCCATCTATAAAGGAGAAGGAATCCAAGTGTGTTGTGTGGATAGCTCATTATTGGTCATGTTCAAGTCATCACACCAAGTGTAAATCCATTCAAATTCCCAAGTTTTCATATCCATATTTTATGATAGGAGTTGCGAGGGTCGTGTTAATATATAGACATCCAAATGCATAGAAGGAAGCGATCATTGCCAAGGAAGGATGTGTATGCCAAATGTAGGTCATGCATTTTCTGGTCAAAGGAAATTGGTAAAATGATGAGTTGGAACATAACCCAAGGTGCCAATTAGACATCATGATATATTCATACAAACAAAGAAACATGAAAAAGGAAATTTCACAACGTGAGTTCGCTGCGAAAGTGTTGAAGCACTCAGTTTTGCATCAAACTATCTTTGCACAATGCAAAAGTGTGATAAAACACTCTATCAACATGTGAATCAAAATTCCAGTTATCTCCAGTTGTATCAGATAATCGAAGTCGACTAGAGAGCTCAAAGGCTTAGCAATTAAGTTCTAGATGATTGAATTTTCAAAACATTATCATGTAATTAATGAGAATAAATTTAGGCTCTAGAATCTAGTGAACAATTGTAATTAGTTCATATTTACTTGTAACTAAAAATATATTTAGGAAATTGGTTGAGCTCGAACCCCTAGGCTTATGGAAGAACCTTTTCTATATATTTTTTAAATTGCAATGTGTAGGGGGGTTCGAAGTGTACTGGAAGTTTTATAAATCAAAGAGACAGTTGGAAAAACATGTGGTGACAAATGCAAGATATCAGGACAACTGGAGGATAAAGACAATAAATCCTTACTTTGTTTGAAGTATGGGAAAAAAAATCTCTTGAAATGTCGAAGCCTTTAAATCAAATCTTATCTTCATTCTATTTTTAGAATGCACTTGCACATTTCATGGCACAAGCTTAGGCGGTAGTTCAACATTCGAAGGGAATCCAAATCAATATCTCAAATTCCATGGAAAGAAAATTGCAGGAATAGGGCACCTCGCAGAAACAAAGTATTTGAAGGAAGAAGATCGACACCAACATTTCAAATTCCTTGAAAATGTTCTCAAGAATTGACTTTATTTTATAATTTTTATTTTGATTTTGTTTCCATAAAATTAGAAACAAATTTACATTGTATAAAAAGAAAGCATTTTGTAATGGATGGAGGTTCAATTCTAGACCCCAGAGGGGATTTAGGAGCGGGAGAAAGTTGTGTGAGTCAAATTGTAAGCATGTTGGCACATGATGTAAACATTTTCTACCATTAAAGATTCATGAGAGTTGCATTATCAACATGTTAAATCTCTTTGTTTCCATTTTTCTTATCATCTTCTTGCTTGAATAAACTGCAGTCTTGATGATCATAGCTTCCTTTGATTTACAAATCTTTGAACAACAGAGGATCTATTGTGCCTTTTTGGTTGATCATTGTTTTGTTCAATTATTTTTCTCATTCACTTTGCAGAGAGGATCCTTGCTTGGTGGATATTTTTCTCTTTGTCATTATCTTCATTCTTCTTTCCATCATTAATAACCTCTTGTTTGGTATGCATTTTGATTGCCTTCAATCTGCATGGTTTTTAGGACTCCATGCCCAATGGTATCACATTGATCTACATTCAGTTTACTTCACATTGATCCACTCAAGCATAAACCTACTTTAATTATTTATATTCTGATGGGTATTGGGTTTGTTCTTAAAGCAGTCTAAGAACAAATCCTGGTGCTAACGATCATAACCATCACATGATGGTGAACATGAATTGGTCACATAATATAGACTGCATCATTCACCCGATGACTCCACTCCACGAAGGAAGAATATGTTGGCGACTTCACTGATTCACGATGACAAAGGCCATGGAGGTTATCTTGGCACGGAGGATTGCACCTCTCAATTTTTCAACTATCCTTGGTTTTCCAAATCTAGTGCCTCCTTCGTCAAAATGGATGGATTACCTTCCTACTTTCAAATAAGACAAGGGGGACAATCCTGCTTAACATCTTGTTACAATTCATCAATGCATGGATCAGCTAGACATACATCATGAGGATGTGTTGATGAAAATTTTCATGTACTCTTTAAAAGGTGATGCACAAGAATGGTACTTTTCTCTTCTTTCTTCCAGCATACTTTCCTTGAGAGATTTTCATGCTGCATTTAATGAGCATTAATTGTAAAAGGTATTTTTCAGCTGAATTTCTATTTGAGAATTGTTGTGAGGAGTTTGAAAAGAATATTCAACAAACAATAGGTATTTCGTCTGATTGTAAGGATGAAATAGAGGTTTTTGTTGAAGAAATAAGGAAAAATCATATCATTCCTTTCCTATTTTTCCAGTGTTGAAAACATATTTTGTTGACTACTCTTATGATGAAGAAATTTGCATCAATGTAGTAGATCCATTTGTCCTTGTAACGAATGTCTCTTAAAATCATTCCTCTGATGAGATTGTTGTCCCAAATGTTGAGAAAGGTCAAACTATCCTTGATGAATACTCTGATGATGAGGATCATATATTTACTAAAGCACATATATAGATTATTAGTAGCCAACCAGTATATGATAGTGAAGAAGATAAGGAGGAGTTGCATCAACAATTGAAATTTTCTTTATCACCCATTGATGAGTACAAATCTCCAAGGATCAACGAGCTCATGTCTATCATTTCTACACCTAGACTTGCAAAAGACATCAAACAAAATATGAGTAGCTATGGAGCATATGAGGACCACAATTTTATTGATGAATCAACCTTCACAGAGGAGCAAGATGGTATTGTTAACCAACTAGAAATTTCTTGTCACGAGTTTCATGATCCTGTGGCTTTTTACATGGAATTGTATTTTTCAAAGGTCTCTAATGCTCCAGTTGTTAGTAAGATTTCATATTATAGCTGTAAGTATCAATTTCTTATTAACCTCTTGCTGCAAACTTTATATCACTTGAGGATTCTTTTGAACAGTTGCATGGAAGGAGCTATTTTCATCAGTTCGATACTTACTTGGCTGCATTGGAAGTATGACTTCACTTGAGCAAAGTAATTCAGCTGGATAAACTAGAGTAGGTTTGTGTATATAAATAAGCTTCCCATGCAAGAAATTGGTTTGCAGTTTTAGATCAGTTTGTAGATGTTTTAATTTTCAATAAATAAGTAGATATTCTCTCAGTACATCATGGACATAGCACATGGTGCAAGGATCAAATGGATTAAGGCACTTTAGCTGCGAGTTCTTGGCATCTCGCAGGGATCATGCCATCCCCTATGGAGCCAACGTTATCACATGTAAAAATTTGAGCTATTGGGCCAGCTGAGGTTCCCATTGCTATGGGTGGCCTGCAATGCCAGATATGCATATTTTCGGAAGAGTCAAGTTTTTTGGAGCAGATTATTGATTTTGTTTTCCTCATGTGGTATTTTCCCATTTGGAGCAGTACAATGGCATTGATATCTTCTTGAGGTTTTACCTAGCGACATTGGTTTCAAGGTTGATCTGTTCATGGATGCCACATTTGATTTATTAAGAAAAGCCCAAGGGTTCATTTGGTAAAAATATTAATGTTCTCGGGCTTATTTAAAAGGTTATTATTCTTTTTTATAAAATATTATTGGGCTCATAACGCTAATATTTCTTCATATGCTCAAAATTCATTGGGAACAAAAAGGTTAATGGTTTGGGGCATGACCATCAGGACCTATGTTTAGGTTACAAGTCAACACATATAGCCAGTGCTCGAGTTTAGCACCTATTACCAAGTCGCAACAATATCCTGACACCAAGGTAGCATACAACAATGCCCAATACCAAGTGTCTATCCCATGAGGGGGGGAAAAAAGGAGTGCTCAATGCGTCAAGACAACCATCCAAGGTCTAGTGCATACAAAACCATCAATCTACACTTTCATGTCATATGTGGTATAATGAACACTTGCAAATCCTTATGCCATCTGTAAAGGAGAAGGAACCCAAGTGTGTTGTGTGGATAACTCAGAATTGGTCATGTTCAAGTCATCATGCCAAGTGTAAATCCATTTAAATTCCTAGGGTTTTGTATCCATATTTTATGATAGGATTTGTGAGGGTCATGTTAATATATGGACATCCAAATGCGTAGGAGGAAGCGGTCATTGCCAAGGAAGGATACGTATGCTAAATGCGAGTCACACATTTTCTGGTCAAAGGGAATTGGTAAAATGATGAGTTGGAATGTAACCCTAGTGTGCCAATAAAACATCATGCTATAGTCATAAAAACAAAGAAAGATAAAAAAATAACTTTCATAGTGTGAGTTCATTGCGAAAGTGTTGAAGCACTTAGTTTCACAGTGAACTATCTTTCCACGTTGCGAAAGTGTGACAGAGCACTCCATTAACATATGAATCAAAAATCCAGTCATCTCCATTTATACCAGACAATCCAAGTTGACTCCAGATATCGAAGGTTTAGGAATTAAGTTCTAGATTATTGGATTTTTAAAGCATTATCATGTAATTAATGAAAAGAAATTTAGCCTCTAGAATCTAGTGAACAGTTGTAATTAGTTCCTATTTTCTTGTAACTAAAACTATCTTTATGAAATTGGTTGAGCTTGAACCCCTAGGGTTGGGGAGGTGGCTTTTCTATATATTTTGTAAATTGCAATGTGTAGGGGAGTTCGAATTGTACTGGAAGTTTTATAAATCAAAGAGATAGCTGGAAAAATATGTGGCAACAAATGCAATATCTCAAGACAACTGGAGGATAAAGACAATAAATCCTTACTTTTTTTGAAGTATGGGACATCAAATCTCTTGAAGTTTTGAAGCCTTTAAATTAAATCTTATCTTCATTCTATTTTTAGAATGCAGTTGCACATTTCATGGCATAAGCTTAGGAGGCAGTTCAAATTCAAAGGGCATCCAAATCAATCTCTCAAATTCCATGGCAAGAAAATAACAGTAATAGGGCACCTGGAAACAACAAAGTATTTTAAGGAAGAATATCGACACCAACATTTCAAATTCCTTGAAAATTTTCTCAAGAATTGATTTTATTTTATAATTTTTATTTTGATTTTGTTTCTAGAAAATTAGAAACAAATTTACATTGTATAAAATGCAAGAATTTTGTAATGGATGGGAGTTTAGTTCTAGACCCAAGAGGGGATTTAGGAGCAAGAGAAAGTTGTGTGAGTCAAATTGTAATCCTATTGGTAAATGTTGTAAATATTTTCTGCCATTAAAGATTCATGAGAGCTGCATTATCAACATGTTAAATCTCTTTATTTCCATTTTTCTTGTCATCTTCTTGCTTGAATCAACTGCAGTTTTGATGGTCATAGCTACCTTTGATTTACAAACTCTTGAACAATAGAGGATCTATTGTGCCTTGCTTTTTTATCATTGTTTTGTTCAAGTTTTGTTCTCATTCACTTTGCAGAGAGGATCCTTGCTTGGTGGAGATTCTGCTCTTTGTCATTATCTTCATTCTTCTTTCCATCATTATTAACCTTTTGTTTAGTATGAATTTTGATTTCCTTCAATTTGTAGGGTGTTTATGACTCCATTCCCAATGGTAGCACACTAATCTGCATTCAGTTTGTTTCCCTCTCCATTTCTTACTCAACCTTGCTGATACACTCAAGCATAAACTTGTTTTAATTATTTATATTTTGATGGGTACTAGGATTGTTCTTAACGTAGTCTAGGAACAACTCCTAGTGCTAACACAACCATGAATATATAGCCAAGATTATGATCAAAGAAAATATATCTCCATCTTCTCCACTCTTTCTCTTCTTCTACACCATTTCTCATAGCTTTATGCTTGAATCTATGAGTTCGGAACAAGGCTGAGTTCTTGAGTGTTCTTCGTGTATTCTTCCAAAAAACTTTTCTTGTATGATCATGGAGTATTTTACATCCATATACATTATTTTCAAAGTTTTTTTAATTAAAAACATATTTCATGAATAAAAATCCACAAAGAATTTCTTCGGGATTGATTTTGACTGTATCTTGTAACTTTGAGTCGTAAGTATGAGGTATTTGAGATTGACCTATCAAATTCTTTTTTGATCTTGATAGTAGTAATCTTTTAAAATTCTTTGAGATGATCAAATTATTCTCTCCTATTTTTCATGAGGAAGACATGGATGCATTTAGATATGACTAAGAAGATTGTGTATGTGATGTTGATCACTAATAAATTCTGATGTTGAGGCCCTCCTTCAATCTTTTCAATTGTTTAAAGACTTCTTGGTGCATATACAAATCATATTAGGTTATTGAAGAACCATATCATTTCATAATTTCAAGCAATAAAGATCTAAGGTTTGCTGCCTTATCATTCTCCTAATCTAAGATATCACAGATATATCTTTTATCCCAATAGGATTACCACCTCTCTAGGGATTCATATCCTCGTGAGGTTGTCGTTTTGTTCCATGATGGATTCAAACGTCAACAAAACCATATCGACAATTTTTGAGCAACGATCTTTGAGAGCTCATAATTCATGATCCAGATGTTTGTTTTGGGAAAATGATACCTTCTTGGAAAGATAATTTGACAAGGAAGACAATGGGACATGTGTCAATGAATGAATTTGGAAATAATATTTATAGAAATTAAAATATCAGTCAATTGTTTTTAATGGCTTGCTGAGAAATATTTTTGGAACCTCGACTTCCCGAAGCTATAAGTTGAGATCCAGACCTCCAAATTTTGTTCAAGAGGACTCGTTGGAAAGATGGAATAATGGATATTATTTATATAATGGTTTCCATGGCTCAAAAAATAACTTATCATTCTCATAAAATTAAAAGACAATCAATTTTTTTTTTTAATTCAGACAATCAACGTCAAGTTTTGGAAGTATAAGTTTATCAAATATATTTTATAAAAGGATGAAGTGGGTCACACTTGGAGGCACAAATTTAAATTACCTAAATTCATTAATAAGAATTCAATCAAGAATTAGCTAAAATGATTTACTCTTTATTCCAAAAAGAGGAAGCATGTGGGAACTTCTAGAAGAACACAAACCCTAATTGTTAGGGAAAATCATTTCAAAGAAGCATTGGGATTAGATTTGAAAAGAGGAGAACAACATCAAAGCAAAGGTTATATCATCAAGATGGGAATTTTCAATCTTCAATATGCAACCAACTCTCTCATCAACAAATATAGATCTTCATTTTTCTTGCTTCTTCTTCTTCTACACGATTTCTCTTAAGGCTTTATGCTTGTATAAATGAGATTGAGCATAAGGCTGATTTTTTGAGTGTTTTTCCTTTTATTCTTTCAAGTCTCTTCCTAAAAAATATCAATAGGAGTATTTTATAACCATATATATGACTAATAATGTAATCCAGGATTGTCTAATTGATTCATGGAGGTTTAGTTCTTGCATTTGGTAAGCTTTATTTCTGAGAACTATTCAATCAATTTACTGAAGTGCTTTGTAATATGAAATATCTTTATGTATCGAACACCCCAAAGAACTATTTCAGGGCACCAATTTAATGATTTATTAGAATTTGAATTTATGAGTATGAGATTTTTCGAGTATGCACATCAAATTATTTTCAGTTTTGAATGCAATACTCATTTAAAATTCTTTGAAGTGATCAACACCATTTCACTCTTTTTCTTGTGAGAAAATATGGTTGTATATTAAGCTTTCATGTGTTTTAGAGGGATGTTATAATGAAGTTGAACATATATTTATGTTGATATTGAATCCTTTCTTTCTCTTTTTACTGTTAATAAGTTGCTTGGTACATTTCTAGGAAAATGTTGCACTCAACGAGAAATCTGGTTATCAAGAACCATTTTATATAAAAACTAAAGAAATAAAGATTTGGGGTTTGTAGTTTAGCATTCTCCCATTTAACAGTCTAGTCCAAGAACATCAACCATATCTTTCAAGCAATAAAAGAGGAGTATCGTCTCTTTAAAAATACATGGGGATTTTATCCTCGTGAGGTTGTTGTTGGGATTTTGACCAATCTGAACATCAACATTTTTAGTGACCATACTAGGGAACGATTTGTTTTCAAGAAATATGATACTTTTAGGATTAGATGTTATTGGAAATTGGAAGCTGTCTAGTTGAAGTTTTGAAAAGATATGTAGAAATTGATTTAAGATGAAATGGGTTCTTGAAAACCTTGTTCAAGGAGAACCAAATGGCCTTGAAGACATATTATTGAAGTTTCAGGCACAAGTCAGTTGTGCTAACTTATATAGAACCAAATAACCATACAATATTTGGGAGGATGATCTCCATGACAACTACATCATCGAAGCTCTAGATTTTGAAGAAAAATGCCTTGGTGATTCCACCAAAGAGATTCCATAATTTCAAGAAGATCTATATGAAAACTCCTCTGAGGAGTTTCTTTCATGTTGTGATGATATTTTACCTTCCCCATAAATCCCAACAAAATTTTTTCAAGTTACAATAAAGGGATAAGGTAACCAAAGAAAGAAACGATTGCACAAAAGTCAACTCAATTTGCAAGGATAATTTCATTCCTTGCGAGATATTTCCACGGTCAAGTTTCCCATGTTCTTTAGAAATACTTAAGAGGATTCATAGAAACATTTGGTTAAGTTTTATGCTTGTGATATTTATAATGTGGCTTAAAATGATGTTGCATGCTGACTATTTATCTTAACTCTAAGGAAAAATGCTAGTGAATGGTTTTATTCATTGTTTCTCGGAACCATCACTAGTTGGGATGTATTAGAAAATTTATTTGTCGAGAAATATTTCCCAAGGAAATATCCATATTCTCTTTTCTTGAAGTTGGTTGAAATATAGATGAATGAGGAAGAGGAAGTCAAAGATTTCACTTTAGATTTATGAAATTTCTTCATGAGATTCCTCAAGAAATGTTTCCAAATGATGTCATCATTTTTAGTTGTTATGAAAAAACATTTCCCATGAATTTGATATTTTTATTGAAGCAAGAGAGAAAGTTCATCTAGAAAGAGTTAATATAACGAGCTCAAGTCGTTGAAATAAATATTCATGAAACGAATGCTAATCTATTAAACTTCCCAATATTTTTCCAAGGCAATTGAGGAATGGATTTAGAATAAAATTTTGATGAAAGACATGCATTTTTTTTTCCAGATGTTCCTGAAAATGAAAATGAGAACCCTAAAGTTTAAATTCAAGAAGAATACCATCCTCTACATGCTCCATTGGAGGGAAATTTCGACCTCTCTTGTGCTCAATTTGAGATTAATGATCATAATGAGTTTAAAAATGAATTTAAAGAACCTCCATTAGATGTACACAAGGATTTCATTCAATATAATCAAAATGAAAATGTTGCAGCAGATTCTCAAATGCCACAACCAGTTTATACAAAGCCACAAGAGGAATGTCTACATTGGATGAATATAAGTAATGGTAAAAGTAATCACTTTACATAAAAAAATTATGATGTTAATTGCTCGCCGGGAGCAAAGTTTAATGAAGAAGATATATTCCAAGCATCAAAAGAAAGACATTTGCAACAAGAGGTTCAATGGGTGGTATATTTTATTTTTGAAGGCATTGAAATTGTTGGTGAACAACACAAGATATCCCTATAGTTCTCCACAAGTATCCAACAACAATTTATCTTTGCAACCTCACCATGGAAACACATTCATTGAATGATGAAATAATATCTCTAGAACATGGCCAATGAAACAACATTCTCAATCAAGGATTGGAGTAATTAAATTAATTGGTTATGTACATGGCTCCATTGGAAATATACTTCCACTTGAAAAGTGTCCCTTTCCTCCAAATAGGTTAGGGTAGGTAGATCTTGCATGTACATAGTTTGTTTCTTCAGTCAATTTTTTGTACAATAAAGTAGATTGCTAGATGTGTATAGTGTTTGAAAATGACTCCATGACCCAATGTAAAAGGAAGCGGGTCTTATTCTAGTGTTCTTTGCAACCCACATGGGGTCACTGTCCTGTATTTGGAGCCAGTTGTTGATAAAAAAATTGATCATCCTGATTTTCTTCTCTTTGGAATAAAAAAAATGATATCAAAAGAAGAAAATTTTGAATGATCATCAGTTCTTGGCATAGACCTCAGTCTCAGCTTTGTCATGCATTTTACGGAATCAAAATTCAATTATGTATGCCCAAGATACTCATGGTTTTTTCCAACCACCAAATCTTCCATGAAATGACACTTCTTCCATGTGCAACAAAACTGATTTCTCTCTCCATACTAAATTTCCTCTCTTATACTTAGTCTTGGGAATACTTTCATATTCCTTTCATCTCATATTCTTGTAGTTAGTCTCTTAGTCTCTCTTACACTAATACACACTTACTCTCATTCTCCCCTTCCCCACTCTCGGTCCCTCTCCCATACCCATGGACCCTCCCCTTTCCCCATCTCTCATACCAATCCACCTTGCCATACTCCTACCCTGCCATACCCTTTCACTCCTACCCTGCCATACCCTTTCACTCCTACCCCACCATACCTCTTACCCTGTGACCCCGCCACACTCCACTACCCCAATGCATCTCCCCTCTCATATTATTTTTCCATACATTCCTTAGTATATTTTCCTAAGTTGTATTTTGAATAACACTCCACTGCCCCGCTAAATCTCCCCTCTCGTCTTATTATCCCATAGTCTTCTTACTTAGTATATTTTCCTAAGTTTTATTTTCCATATTCAAGAATTAGCATGTTATATTAAGACATGTGGAAACCAATCACATTGAGCCACGTGGAAACCAATTACACTGATACACATGGCAAGTGACTAGGAAATGATTAGGCAATGACTGGGCGCACTACCCCACCACATCTCCCCTCTCATCTTATTCTCCCATACTCTCCTTACTTAGTATATTTTCCTAAGTTTTATTTTCCATATTTTCCATATTCAAGACTTAACCTATTATATTAAGACACATGGCAACCAATCACATTGAGAAACATGGAAGGTGATTGGGTGATGATTGGGTGGTGACTGGGTGATGAATGGGCAATGACTTAGTGACCAAAATTTTACTAAGTCATAAATTTTTCTAAGGCACAAGAGATACACTAAGCCTTCCATAAGCTCTTTTATTTCAGATGAATGATAAGTACCACATTTTCATTATAAAAAACTAGTTCTTCACCCCCTCACAATGCATGTGAGACTAAGAAAGGTGAAATTAAATCAAGGGATAAGATTGATCCATAAACCAGATTGACAATTGTTGAGCAATGATCTTCCAGATCTCATAACTCATGATCCAGATGTTCGTTTTGGGAAAATGATACCTCGTTGGAAAGGTAATTGGACAAGGAATAAAATGGGTTAGGTTGCAATGGATAAATTTGTCCATAATATTTCTATAAATTCAAATATCAATCAACTATTTTTTCATGACTTGCTGGGAAATTTATTTGGAACCTCAACTTCCCGAAGCTATAAGTTGAGATCTAGACCTCCCAATTTCACTCAAGAGGAATCATTGGAGATTTTGAATAATGAATATTATTTATAGAATGGTTTACATGGCTGAGAAGTCATTTATCATGCTCATAAATTTAAAATGTAGTCTGGAAATAATTATGTGATTCAAATTGGACTACTTTTTGTTTTTATCATATTTTCGATTTATCTCCTTACATATTTACTCAAACTTAGAGTGTAGGCACTTGTTGGATTCATAATTAAATTCCTCATCCAATGAGTACCCACTTTGTATACTATGGATAGACCCACAATGAGATAAATTGGAAATACATGAAAACAAATAAAGTTTTCTTTTCAATTTATCTCATTGTGGGTCTATCAAAAGTATGTAGAGTGGGTACTTGTTGGATGCAAAATTTAATTCTTCATCCAACAAGTGAATGCACTTGAAATTTGAGTAAACCTATAAGGAGATAAGTAAAAAATATGATTAAAAAAGTAGTTTTCTTTCTTTCCCATTGAAAATTCATAACTGCTATTTTATTATTTTCCTTAGGAGGCCCATTTTATACCTCAAATTTTCCTTAATATGATGAAAGCCAACAAATATTAATTACTCATCATCCTATTCACTTCAAATTATGAGATCAATGGCTATGAGGACAAAGTTGAAATTCTCCACTCTCCAACATACGATCAAATTGTAATTTTCATTCCATTGGAGTTAGCAATTAATTTGTTCTAAAATAGTTAGCATTTAGATAAGTCATACTCAACGATAATTAGTTATTGAGGTGTATGAGCCATATGCACTCAACCTCCGGGTTTCTTACCACATGGTGTTGAATGAACTTCCCAAAAATTTTAATCAAATCCTTATCTAAGTGTTGAAGGACAAAATATTGCATACAAGTAAACTCCATTTAAAATAACGAAGTCTAGTCGCTATTACTCCCAACACATTGAACTATGGTTTTCACAACAACCAACACTATTTTTTTTATATTTGGAGATAACACAATTCTTATTTTATTAATGAGTGGGCTTATGATAAATCAAAGAGAGAGGAGTAGGATGTGTTGAGTAGGGAAGCTCTGATTAAACTGCAAATAGTTATTGCAATGAGCATGCCAACGCTAGGATGAATCTTGTAACAACCACAATGCCTTTTATTTTCCTTGAACGCCATACTTCAAGTAGCATGCATACACCTTCACATTTGGACAATGATTAAGGGAATCTGTATATGATTATTCTTATGTCATTGATTTCTATGTTGTCATTAATCCAAACATATTTCTAAAGTGCTCCTTGTCTTCATTTATGTTGGAGTGATATAATTAATTTAGTATTGAGGAGATATTGTTCCATAACATATCGGGAAGGAATAAAGATGTTTCAATTGGGTACAAAACAGAGAAAAGAGGAAACAATTTGCATATAAGTTTTGCAATAGACCACACTATTTGTATTCCCAACCATCACCAATGGAATGCTCCAACCATGAGATTTCTATAGGGTATTTACCTATGTTTTCTATGTGCATGTATTTTATGGAGTTTATATATTGTTAATATCCCTTGTTGGATATGATATATGAATGTAGATTTAGATATTCAAAATCAGAAAGATAAATCACGATGTGGGTTAATATAATTGTTGGTATAGAACACTATTGGCATAACTATTTGTTCAGGTGTTCAGGAGTTACCTTACAAGATTATTTGAGTCCATTCAGAGACACAAATGTGGTATATGTGAGTAGCTTCTTTATTTCTCATAGATATATTGTTGACACAAGGAGAAACATTATTTTGGTATTTCAATGATTATGTGTATATCATATTTGTTTTCCAATTTGATTATCTCATGGCATACAACTATCTACAGAACTGGGTGAAATTTTGGTTATTGAGAGCATTCTCTTCTTATTGATACAAGAGTGTGTAATTCATTGCAATACCTAACCGTTAATATTCCTTTGGCTACTAGATTGTTTCTCATATATCCATTATGTTTCCTTCCATCAAGGAAGCCATTGATGATAACATTGTAGTGTATGTAATACACAATCTGTGAAGCATGACAAAATGACTTGAACAACTGAAAATATTTGTTGGAGCTACTCCTAAAACCTAAATAGAGTACAAGACTCTTAAAGCCACATTCTTATTTGGTCACTACCTCTTCGACGTAGGCTATATTGAGTCCTCAAGGATAGAGTATTTGCAGGGTATTGATTTTTATTGGATTGATTTCTATTGTGTTGTTAGCAGTTTGATGTGTGCAGGTTACACCCAATAATAAGCCATTTTGAAGACTAACATCTTCGTACAGGACTGAGAACAAATATCATAGGTTATTTTGCATAGTATCCATTTTGATGAAGCAAGTGGGCTATAAGTATTTCATTTACGGATCAATGTTGCTTGTGTCATTCCTCTTGTTCATGTTCCTTCTACATCATGGATTCTCTTTCTTTCTTTTCAGAAAAGTTCTTTAGGCTTAACTTTTCAATATGCTTCTTCAAGATTTACTTTTCATAAGGGAGGCCATGCACCGATGTTCTTTAACTAAACTTTTTCCTTTGACATAGTGTTCTACCACTAGTTCAAGAACTCATTTTTTCATAGTGACACGATCCTATACAAAGACCCACACTACATAGGACACACACATTATTTTTCCTTTGTTGGAAATGTTGTACCCCAAGTTTAATGAAAATCATGAATGATTGATGAGAACTATTCTATAAAATGTGTGCACACATATCATAAATGTATCTTATATTTTGTATTTATGGGTGACTTAATCCAAATTGATCACTCACTCGTTTTAATATTTTTTTTAAAGATGGTCAAACTTGATCACTCTCCTAGATTTGTACTCTATATATAGTTAATACAAGTAAGTGTATAACACATGTGGACATTTTGATAATATCCTCTTTCCTCATGCTTCCATACTTGATCTCATGGGTTCTCTTGTGTGAGCATTAGCATTGCCATTGTGTGCATATCATCACAATATCCATAGGTCAATCTAGTTAAGAAATTGCTAGGGGCATAATAGTAAACTTGTCAAACTAAGGAACATTTAGAATATTGATCAAGGGGCAAGGGTTAACTGTTGTGTACACTTAGAATTCAACAACAACATGGTCAATTTTGTATTAAGAGAATCCATAAATAAGTCTTTAAGGATGGGCCAAATGAGCTAGGGAATGAATAGCAAGTAGATCCCTACTCATGGTAAAAGGATCCCCAACTCATAAGCCAAATGGTTTTCCATATCCAACTTGGTCACTTACACTTGGATTTGAAAGTGTATTTTGATGCAGGAGCATCGCTCCACCTCAAAAATGCACCAACTATTCAGCGCATCAAAGCACATTCAAGGAGGGGAGAGGCACTATCCATCTCATTTTGCCCTCATTTCAAATTTTAAATGTAATTAAAGAAATTAAATGTTGTAAGGCTGGAAGAGTCGAGTCAATGCCTTTGTACATGCAGGAGTTGGATTCGCCTTTATTAGGATTGATTTGTACATATCTTGATCTTTGCCTCGGATATGAAGATGTATGTGTTCATTCAATGTAATCTGCCTCAGTAGTTAGGCGTCGTAAATGGTGATTAGACACCACTAGTGTAGTTTAGAGGGAAAGGCTAAGGGAGCCCCTCTTTTGTAAAATTCTTGTAATCAATTATTCATTATTCGTAGAGGAGAAGAAGGAGAGAAGAGCCAAGACTCTATTGCAGTCCGATCCTACACCCATTTTAATAGACATTCATATTAATACAATAGAACATATTTCATTGTTTATCAATTTCTGTGTGGTGAATGCTTATGAATGTTATCTGTGTATTTATGTGTGCATATGTTGTAGATGTGTATGGTAGGTTTTCATCTGTAGGGATAAGATAGATTCCATTATTAGTTTGAGAGTTGTTGAGTTGTTCTGGGTTCTTTAGGCTAAATGCAAGGAGTGCATGACAGAGTATTGGAAACATTGTGAGCCAATGCAAGGAGTGCGTATATGAACTCTGCTTCGAGTTCAGAGGAGAACTTTCTAGGTGGGCAGACCAAAATAGTTTACATACTTAGGGAGGAGCCTCAAGGTTACTGAATACCTTAGAGGAGGAAGTCTATGCAGGAGAAAGCACAACCATAGTTGTTGAATACTCTGAAAGCTCTTCCAGGTGGGCATTGAGCAGGTGCAAGTGTGCACAAGGAGAACTTTGTTTTGAGTTCAGAGGAAGATAGAAGTATCAAGGAGGATGCCTTAGAGTCGTTGAAAAATCTGAAGGAAAACTTTGCAAGGAGTGCATCGAGCGAACAAAGGGAGTGTGTTACTAAACCCGAAAGAGATCGGGATTCATAAGGAAGACCTATGCAAGGAGTGCACCAGGCCAACACTTAGACAAAGTGTTGAAATTCTGAAGCCATTTGAAGGCTCAGTAAAGCACAAGGAGTGTGCCAGAGGTAAAGTATTTAAACTTTACAAAGCTCAGGAGGAATAATGCCATTACACACAGAGTCTCTGCAAAGAGTGAAAAAGGATGAGAGAAGTCCAAGTCTCGGAATGTGGAAGAAACACTAAGTGTGCAGAGAAATGCAAGTGTGTGCTAGGATCCAAATCCCTCAAGTTGACAAGCTCAGGAGAGATAGTGGTCAACATTCTTGTAAGGGGAAGGAAACCTCTCAGGTTCTAGTTGATAGAGCAGTGCAAGGTGTGCGCCAGAGTTGGATTTATTTCAAATTACAAAGCTTAGAAGGAGACACTAAGTCAAGGCCTAGTAGTTGGGCTCACAGGAGAAATTTCAAGGGCCAAGACCTTAAATACTTGCAAAAATTTCCCAGTTCGGGAGAAGTTTGAAGATCAGGAGGAGGAGTGACAATAGTCATCAGATCAACTGCATGAGGAGATATGGACCATTAAATTCTGCATCCATACATCAAGAAGGATCACGCAGAGAGGAGGAACAAATCTCAGCTGTCGGATTTGAGTGCAAGGATCAACAATCGTTTGATCCAGGTGAGTAGCACGAGATTTAAATCCCTTTTTATGTGAAAGGAGTGAGGAATTGCAGAAGTCCCGAAGTCCCAAAGCCGGTTAGGACCATCCATCGTCTAGGGTGACAGGTGGTGGAAGATCAGAGAGTCCGGAGATAGAGCTCCGAAATATTTACATGGAGCAAAGTGCAATTTTTGCGAAGTCGTGAAGGGCGAAGAAGATCTGGACTATGGATCTAGAAGAACACGCGATAGAGATCCGTTAGTTTGGGAGAAAGTCACTTCAGGAAGAAAAATACTTTGGAGCGCTCGAAATTCTTGAATGCAAAAGCTTGGAAGTAAATCATAGTCGTTGGTTGTTAGAGGAGTGTGGACCGTAGATCCGTCCCCGGGTAAGTTCACCAATTCGGAGATCGGGAAAAAGGGAGTAAGATTCTTGCAAAATCCCCGAAGTGAGAAGTCACAAAGGGAGATGGATCGCGGTCACAACCCATGGTCATATTGGGGAAGATTCTAGCACTGAAGCTAGCAATTGTATATTGGTGTTTCCAGAAGTGACAAAGAATAGGGTTGCGGGTAAGTTGAACCTGCACGTAACATCAAAGGGACCCGTGTGTCATTGTTTTTGGGTCTAGTGGAGGCTTGAAGAGCCGATTTGGCTCATGAATTTGAATATCCTTGACTGAGAGGTTGAGAAGTCCCAAGGAGAGAAGGGGGGTTCACATCAGGTGGTATCAAAGCCACATATTTAATTTCTGTAGGAAAAGGAGATAAAGGAGATAGTTTGATACCATCAAGTGGTATCAGAGCCTTATTTTGTTTGCAGACAACGAGCAAAGAAGATAGGAGACAAAGAATATAGTCTGATACCATCAAGTGGTGTCAGAGAGCTAAATTTCATCTATAGACAACAGGTGAAGGAGGAGAAAGAGTGTAGATTCTCTTTGTGTGATTTTTTGCAAGTGTGCAGTAGTCAACAGACAACCAAGTGGGATACAAGGAAAATTTGGAGGTGCTATCAGTTGTAGAGTGAACAACAGAAAACCAGGTGGGATGAAGATAGATAAAGGAGAATGGCTACTGAAGGCCATAGGCATGGTCAGGGAAAGTACTACTAGTAGAAAAAAAGGTAGAAATTGACAAGGAGATTAGAGAAATCCGAGCAGAAATGGAGAGGCTAGCATTGAATATGCAACAAGAATCATAGGTACGTTGGAGGTACGAGTGACCAATGAAGAAGAAATCAAAGTGGCATGTTCATAATTTGTTGGCCAGGAGGCAACATCGAGAATTGAAGAAATGCTTGAGGGAAGTTGAAACCTTCAGAGACAGAGAGGAGATGGTTTGCATCTGCAAGCCAGAATTTGGAAGGAGCCTCCATGATGAAGAGGAGAAGAGATCAGTTGATCTCATGAACTTCCAGGAGGGTTGTGATGAAAATTCAGATTGCTAGCTGGGCAATGCAGAGACATTGATTGATCTTATAGACTGCTAGGAGGGTAGAAGTGGAATCCCAAATTTCCAGGTGGGAAAGGGAGAAGAGAGGAACTCAAATGAGAGTTCATATCATCAAGGAGTGTTGATGGATGAGGATCATAGGATCATTCTGATCATTGGGGGAATTCTTATATTCCTTCCAAGGATTCAAGTAGAGGCTAGAATAGGTGTTTTTGATGCAACATGTAGACAACCATGGATGACTGTCCTAGAGGAGGAGGAGAAGCAAATACTGAAGTCTTCCCCAGCATAGAAAGAGGAGCATACAGTTAATATGATCACTCAATGGGAGAAAGAGTTTAAGTTATGGAGGATTGGTTGGAAAATACAGAACCAGAAGATGGCTTCCAGGAGATAGCCATGACAGAGGGAGAAAAATTCCAGCATGAGGATCAATTGGAGTTGTACCAGTAGAGCTGACATAAATCAATATGTTAGAGGAGATAGATGAGCAGCAACTCAATGAGGAGACTGCAAAATCTGAATCTGTAGGTAAGTGGCAAGTCAAGGCCACAAGTGATGAAGACAACATGGGAGATCAAGTTTATCTACCCATTGATAAGGAGGAAGTGCAGCAGGCCAGACTGTATGGAAGGAAAATACAGCCAATAGAGCAGCTGGAAGAGGTGATTGAGGAGATCAAAGAGATGATGTTGAAGTCAGTGGAAGAAGATGTCAAACAGATGAAGCCAGACAGAAGGAAACCTACAAGATCAACAGGGCAGCAACAACATCAGGGTAGAGGAGTAGGAGGAAATCTCCAAAGGAGAGTTTGAGATCCAACAACATTTCAACAATAGAGAATAGAAGCTCATGAGTAGAAGCTCATGATTTTCCCGATAGTGGAGTATGATGTAGGAGCATCGCTCCACCTCAACAACACGCTAGCTATTCAACACATCAAAGCGCATTCAAGGAGGGGAGAGGCGCCAACCCTCTCATTTTCCCCTCATTTCAAATTTTAAATGTAATTAAAGCAATTAAATGTTGTAAGGATGGAAGATTCGAGTCGATGCATTTATACAGGAAGGAGTTGGAGTCGCCTTTATTAGGATTGAGTTGTACAAATATTAATCTTTTCCTCGGATATGAAGATTTATGTGTTCATTCAATGTAATCTGCCTAAGTAGTTAGGCATTGTAAATGGTGATTAGACACCACTAGTGTAGTTTGGAGGGAAAGGCTCGAGGAACCCCTCTTTTGTAAAAATATTATAATCAATTATTCATTATTCATAGAGGAGAAGAAGGAGAGAAGAGTTGAGAATCTATTGCAGTCCGAGCCTACACCCATTGTAACAAACATTCATATTAATACAAAAGAACATATTTCATTGTTTATCAATTTCTGTGTGGTGAATGCTTATGAATGTTATCTATGTATTTATGTGTGCATATGTTGTAGATGTGTATGGTAGGTTTTCATTTGTAGGGATAATAAAGATTCCACTATCTGTTTGAGAGTTGTTGAGTTGTTCTGGGTTCTTTAGGCTAAATGCAAGGAGTGCATGACAGAGTATTGGAAACATTGTGAGCCAACGCAAGGAGTGTGTATCTGAAATCTGCTTCGAGTTCAGAGGAGAACGTGCCAGGTGGTCACACCAGAATAGTTTATAGACTCATGGAGGAGCCTCAAGGTTAATAAATACCTTAGAGGAGGAAGTCTATGCAAGAGAAAGCACAACCAAAGTTGTTGAATACTCTAAAAGCTCTGTCAGGTGGGAATTGAGTAGGTGCGAGTGTGCACAAGGAGAAATATGTTTTGAGTTTAGAGGAAGATAGAAGTATCAAGGAGGATACCTCAGAGTCATTGAACACTCTGCAGGAAAATATCTATAAGGAGTGAATTGAGTGAACATAGGGAGTGCATTACTGAAGCTGAAAGAGATCAAGATTCAGAAGGAAGACTTGTGCAAGGAGTGCACCAGGCCAACACTTAGACATAGTGTTGAAAATATGAAGCCATCTGAAGGCTCAGTCGAGCATAAGGAGTGTTCCAGATGTAAAGTATTTCAACTTTACAAAGCTCAAGAGTAATAGTTCCATTGTGTTGGTTTCTTAGCTGAACGACTTCTCTCTACTACCTGCATCGTAGAACCAGGTTTCATATCTATAAGGGTACCAACAAAGCCTAAAATTGTCGACCCTTCTGGTAAACCAGAAGGAAACAAAATACACAGAATTCATTGCACAGTCTCACCCAAGATAGCTTTAAATGGGTGGTTGTAATACTCATGTGTTTACTGCCTAGGATTGAGTATGAGATAGAGGATCTGCATTCTAAGACATTAATTGCGATTTACATTACGCCCTACTATTATTTCGTTTACTACTTTAACTTCGTGGCCTCTATTCTTGATAACTCAACAACAATTACCCAACAATATCATAACTCATTCATTCATTCATTTCACACAGCATCTAACTAATAAAGGTATGACAAAGGTATGCATGCATTCATCACATTACACAGGTATTACCATGGTTCACCCCTTCCTAGGCTACGTCCACAAAGATTCGGCTCTTAGCTCTCTTATTATGGTATTTCTGTAATTCTCATGCCTCGCGCTTACAATTGTCCTCAGATGGGTAGGATCTCTGTGAGGCGAACTAGATCGCAATAGGCTCCACAAGCTACGATCAAATCCTTTGAATCCACCTCCTCTCTTCCTCTTAGCTCAATTTCTTACAAAAATAGTTCTCTCGTAAAAAAAACCCATTACATAAAGATAATTAGACTCTACAAAGGTAGTGAACCAAACTTCTTCTAAACTCCAGCGAACCTCTCTATGATACTTGCGTATCTATATTTATATCTATCGGGCTCTTCAGCCATTTACACAAAAATCTTACAAAAACTATAAAAAAACCCTAACAACTACTATCATTAGGTCTTCCTTCTCTACATGTGTATGTTTGCTTCCTTCCAGTTGTCGCCTCCTTCTTGCATGCATGCATGCTATACTTATTGCTAGTTGTTTCTTTCCTCCTGCAAGTTTTCTTTCCCATGATTTCTCTTCCAGCTATCATTCTTCTCTACGCACGCTTTCTTCCCCATTTCATTCTATTGCCAACACATTGCACACAGAGTCTCTGCAAAGAGTGCATAAGGCTGAGAGCAATTCAAGTCTTGGAATGTGGGAGAAATGCTAAGTGTGCATAGAAGTGCAAGTGTGTGGCAGGACCCAAGTCCCTCAAGTTGACATGCTCAGTAGAGATAGAGGTCAACATTCCTGTAAGGGGAAGGAAACCTCTCAAGTTCTAGTTGATAAAGTAGTGCAAGGTGTGAGCCAAAGTCATATTTATTTCAAATTCTGAAGCTCAGAAGGAAACGCTAAGTCGAGGCCCAGTAGTTCTACTCACAGGAGAAAGTTCAAGAGCCAAGACCTTGAATACTTGCAAAAATTTCCCAATTCGGGAGAATTTCAAAGCTCAAGAGGAGGAACGAAAACACCCGTTAGATAAGTTTCATGAGGAGATTTGGACCATTAAATTTCGCGTCTAGACATCAAGAAGGAGCGCGCAGAGAGGAGGAACGTATCCCAGCCATCAGATCTGAGCACAAGGATCGACAACCATCTGATCCAGGTGAGTAGCACGAGATTTAAATCCATTTTTATGTGCAAGGAGTGAGGACTCGCAGAAGTCCCAAAACCGGTCAGGACTGTCCATCATCCAGGGTGAAAAGTGGTGGAAGATTAGAGAGTCTGGGAGATAGAGCTCTGGAATATTTATGTGGAGAAAAGTGAAATTTTTGCGAAGACGTGAAGGGCGAAGAAGATATGGACCGTTGATCCAGAAGAACACGTGACGGAGATCCATGTAGTTCAGGAGAAAGTTACTTCAGGAAGAAAAATACTTTGGAGCGTTCGAAATGCCCAAACGTCAAAGTTCTGAAGTAAATCATAGTTGTTGGCTATCAGAGGAGTGTGGACCGTAGATCCGGCCCCAGGTAAGTTCGTTGATTTAGATACTGGGAAAAAGGGAGTAAGCGGCTTGCAAAATCCCCAAAGCATGAAGTCGTGAAGGGAGCTGGCCCACGGTCACAACCCGTGGTCATATTGGGGAAGATTCTAGAATTGAAGCTAGCACTCGTATATTGGTTTTGCCAAAAGCAGCAAAGAACAGGGTTGTGGGTAAGTTGAACCTGTAATTAACATCAAAAGGACCTACGTCTCATTGCTTCAGGGTCTAGTGGAGGCCTGAAGAATCGATTCATCTTAGGAGTTTGAAGATCCTTGACCAGAAGGTCAAGCATCCCCAAGGAGAGAAGGGTGGTCTATGTCATATTTGAACAAAAATTAGGGAACAATCATGTTAAATAAACAAATAAAATTGCTACACATTTTAAACAAACATTCATTTCTTGTTTTTCAAATATAATATAGAGTATCAACTCGGAACATCTACCATATTGTATTGAATTTGACAACCTAAAAAACGTTTTCTCCTAAAAGACTACCTTCTAAGAGATGGGAAAAGAGATAAGTTGTCTACAAAGCCTAAAAACCTATACTCAAATTTTGTCTTAGCAAATTTATAATAATAAAAAAATTTATAATATTAAAAAAAACAATCGACAATTTTATTTTTCACACATAGAAACATTTATGTTAAAACACACTTACCTATTTTAAACATCTTAAAAACAGAGCCTAAAATCCTATACTCAAATTTTGTCTTAACAAATTTATAATATTAAAAAAATGATAATATTAAAAAGAGCACTTTATAATATTAAAAAGAACAATCGACAATTTTAATTTTCACACATAGAAACATTTATGTTAAAACACACTTACCTATTTTAAACATCTTAAAAACATTATTTAAGATTCAAGTTTCCTAGCACCAAAGACCATGCAAACTATACCTTTTAAACATCCAAACACAAAAAAACATGCAGAGCATACCCTTTTAAACTCACATAACTTTTATATTTTCTTTAAAGGTGAGTGAGACTTCAAATTTGGAAATGAAAATGTTGTAAAAATTGTTGGAAAGTCACAAAGCTTTGTTAATCCCTCTGAAAGTATAAATAATATTTTCATTTGAAAGTCAAAGTTATTTCACTTTACATTCAATGTTATGTTATAAATTTTTATAGTTTTTTAGCAATTTAAAAATATATATATATATATATATATATATATATATATATATATAAAGTATTGTTGTTTTCAAATTTTTGTGGTGAGGGTTTCAAAGATATTTTTCAGATATTCCACAGTTTGTGCCATTTTTTCATCGACGTTTCGAATCAGAATAGTGGAGTAGCCATGGGATCCTCTTTATTCCCAATTGTGGCCAACTTCTACATGGAGAAGTTTGAGAAAAATACCCTTGAATAATACTCCCTAAAACCATCTATATGGAAAAGGTATGTTGATGATACCAACGTCAAGTGGCCTCATGGAAAAGAAGAATTGAATAGATTCTTTGAGCACCTCAATGGAATTTCTGAGAACATCAAATTCACCATGGAACTAGAAGAAAGCAATAGCATACCCTTCTTATACATACTTATGACTAGGAAACATGATGGTACACTTGGACATAAGGTCTTCAGGAAGAAAAATCACACATGCATCTACCTTCATCCCGAATCCCACCACCATCCCTCTGAAAAGATGGGGGTTCTCAATACCATGGTCATAAGGGAAACACTAATTTCCGACAAGGAACATCTTAAAGAGGAAATATATCACTCAACTAAGGTCTTCAAGAACATTGAATATAGATATAGAGACATCAAAAATGAAATAGATGAGAAGGATAGAAGGACTCAAACCCAGAGTGATCAAACGTCCAACATAAAGGCTTTCCTTCCCTACATTCGTGGTGTCATAGACAAGATTGCAAAGGTCTTAAAAAATAAATAAATAAATTATGACCTCTTTCAAACCCCTAATTACTATCAACCAAAGAATGAAGTCTGTAAAGGTCCCTATAGACCACCGACAAGGGAAAGACATCTACAAGGTCTCTTGTTCATGTGGGAAATGTTATATTGGTGAAATTGGACGATCGTTCCAGGTAAGGATTAAGGAACATGAAGAAGACATTAGAAATAATGTACTCGCACTTATGCCTTAGCATAACACTCCCTTAAAACCAAACATCATGTATTCCTTGAGGATACCAAGATACTAGAAAAAGAGGATCACTACTACAAAAGACACTTAAGAGAAGCTCTAGAAATAATCAAGCACCCCAACAATATGAATAGAGACGATGGCCTGGAGGTAAGTAGATTTTGGCACCCATTAATCAACCAAGGGACCCTCATAGATCAAGTTTGAACAATCAGGTATGACACCTACCTTTTTCTTTTCTTTTCTTTGCATGTTTCTATTTTCTTTATGAATTAGTTCATAGGTTTAAAGGTCTAACTAACCAAGTCTTATTACTACTATCAAATATTACTTATAAAACCGTGTTACTATATATATTATTACTTAAGTTCTATATATCCTAATAATATAAACCCTAACCTTATAAAATCTAAGCATAAGAATCCTCCTATTACATATATTAACACCATTATGTATCCTAATCATATTAAAACCCTAATCATATGAAACCTTGTAACTGTATATATTAATACTTAGTTTTTTATTTCCTAATCTCTCTCTCTCTCTC
>ML780766.1:70148-84045 GCA_009831015.1 Picea engelmannii | reverse complement strand
AATCCTAATCTTATAAACCCTAAGCATTAAAATCCTCCTACTACATATATTAACACTATTATGTATCCTAATCATATTAAAACCCTAAACATATAAAACCTTGCTACTATATTTATTAATACTTAGTTTTTATTTCCTAAATCATTCAATATATATATATATAATATCCATGCTTAGGTTATTATTAATTATTATCGTTTGTTTTTATTATTTTGTGTTTCTAATTTTTGTCTAGCTCTTAAATTAGGGTTTATGATAGACGACATGTTTAATTTCTAAAAATTGTCCTGCATCTCAAGTATTAATTGACTAGATCAACAAGATTTCATATTTGACAATTATTCTCGATGATGAATCCCGATTCAGATTCAAAACGTCGATGACAAAATGGAACAAACATTGGAATATCAGGAAAATATCTTTGAAAAAGTATTGTATTACCTTGATTTAGAAAAAATCACACATGTCTGAGTATACACTAGAGCACGCCACTTGTTCTACCACAACAGTGGAAACTAGAAGGCATGGACACTATTGTTCATAAACCATAAAGAGACATCTGTCAAAAACATGGGGACTTGCCACATGTTCTGCCACAAGCATGGAAACTAGAACAAGCGGTGGACTAAGTGCCCCAACCAACTAGTGAATCAGAGCCAGAGTCTATGATGCACAAAATAATTAACACTAAGACTAGAGAAAAAACCTGTAAGAGCACTAGACATGAGGCGAACCTGGGCGTCCATCCTAGTGAAGTCAGAAGACGAAAGGCTGGCAGCAAGTCGAGCATCGAATTTTCACAGGCTTGCTTGATAGGGAGTCATACAGGACGTCCAAGTGCTTGTTGAGGGAGCATTGGTTGTGTTGATGCTCTGCCAAATCCTCACTCATCTCGAAGATCAAGAACAGGTGGTCTTTCATGAGCCTGCAAGAGCTGGGAGCTGGGTGAGCATGCTCTTGAGTGTCATCTTCTTTCTAGAATTCATCCCAGTGTAATAGCCCCTCCGTTATGACTAGGAAAGCGAAGCATAAAAGGTAAAAAAAAAAAATTGTAATAGGAAATTAACGTCACCAATATAAATCATAGCGACGCAGAATCAACACCATAATATATAAAGGAATTACAATCATCTCATTGTCATAATCAAATAACTTCACAACCGATGCATCGACATATTTAGTAACGACATATAATCAACACATCATCATATTGAATAACGACACATAATCAACAAGCATCATGAATGGTGACGCAAATCAACTCATCACGATCAACTGGAATCATCAATAATTTTAATCGCTCAACTCATCACATAAATATAGTCATCAGATAACACATGGATAACATGAGATAACATAAAGATAACATGAAGATCATAGTGATAACATAAATATGGCATAAATATACTACCTGCCCAACCTACCCTACAAGTTTAGGACCTCTAGGGAACATAAGCAATGCTCAAGCCCATGATCCAATTGATTTTGACCATTTAAGGTCTCAGGGTTGGCAACTGTTATGAGGAACAAGGAGGTGTCTACATCCCATTAACACAATCATGTCCAAACCAACTAGCTAAATCAAATACGTTAACGATAATTAATTTTATCAATCAATCAATCCTAATCATCAATTAAACATGGTGCACAAGTAATCACTTGCATAACTCATCATGTACCAACATTAATTCAAAGCGCAAGATTAGGAAATTTCACCATGGATCATACATCAACGTTTAATCTCAAGACACAAGATTATTTGAATACTAAATTTCTTTTACATTGACATCAATGCAAGGTGCATTAAATCCAATTACTTAATCAATTACACATCAACAATAAATGATGCAGGAGTTAAAAAAAAGACTTTAAACGATCACGCATCAACATAATAAATGGTGCAAGAGAATCAAATTATTAAAAAAATCATACTTCATTATTATTCAAGGCGCGTAAGTAATCTAATTACTCAATTAAACCATACATCAACATTATTACATGGCGCACGCTAAATATAATGACTTAAATAAATCATCCATCCACATTATTTTCAAGGCGTAAAGAGACAAACAATTTACATAACCAATAGTACATCGTATTAAAATTCATGGTGCAAAGCACATCTGAAGCATCCACAATAGTCCAACTACATTAAAAAAATCAATTAATTGACGCAATTATCGTCTATGAAGCATTCTAACCCTAACCATCATAAGTAAAATTTTATAACCCAAAATCCATTTTCCTATAAACAAGGACAATTTCAAAACCTAAGTCAATCATTTATTACTAGTATTGTAGTTATTCCAATACTCTGTAATATAAGGTACTTCTAGGATTCTACCATAACTCAATTCCAGGGTCTCGACGATATATAATTAGATAAAAAATGTATTAACTAAGTATTAATATCCTAGAATTCTAATTAGTAGGTGCAATCTAGAGATTGTGCATATCCAAAAGTGTTTAAGTCCCCGATGATTAAGTAATGAAGGGTTCATTAACTAAATAAAACTTCTCACTAACTAGCATAGAAAAGGGATATGACTAGTCTCTAATTAAGGTACTAACTTAGTTTATTCCCACAAGAAATATGCCATCCCAACTTTAGTAGGGGTAAGGATTGGTCAAGACAATCCTCTTAATCTAAAAACACCAGGGCTCTCAATCTACGCAGGCATCACGTAGGGTTAATACATTTTATCGCAAGGGAAAGGGCATAATGAGAAAGATCTAAATATGTCAGTGTTGAGTGTAGAGGAGAAGGGCAAGGGACGGTGCTTAGATGCACACCCAAACTATCTATGGAAAGAGAAAAGAAGGGCACTCAGATGTGAGCCCGAATGTCAATAGAAAGAGCAAGGGAGAGTGCTCAAATGTGAGCCTGACTGTCAATAGAATGAGAAATCATTTAAATGAAATGCAGATGCCCCGAAAAATTCACATACCAGGTGCATGAATTTCATGGGTAGTCTAGGAAAAGGAAAACGCAAAGAAATTTATTGAAATTGTTGGGTGAAGGCCCCAGAAATTCGCAGGCCAGGTGCACAAACTTTGTGGGTAGTTTGGGCAAAGAAAAATGTAGAGGTAAAAGATGGTATCTCTAGGAGAATCACATGCTGGGAGAAATAGGTGCACACAAACAAAAACATAAATATAATCTCGCAAAATGCAGATGTTTAATTGTGAATAAAAATCGCTTGGGTAAATCCCAATGCTTGCAATTTTACACATAAAAAAAACCTGCAGAGTTTACAAGGGAAAAGGCAGGGCGAAATCGCACTTTCTAGGAAATAATTGTGTGCCAAACACAGAATAAATCAAGGGATAAAGGCAGGACAAAATCACAGAGGAGGTTTTATCCTTCAACAAGAATTGTTCAGGGCCAACATAAGTGAGACGTCCTTCTCTATGCTTAGGCACACATCAAATTAAAACATCATTCACAAAAAGAAAAATCAAATTAAAAAGGGTCAATCCAATACACCAGTCAATGTCAATGATCTATAATTCATCCCCTGTCTAGGAACATATACCCTCCAACAATGAATAAAAAAAGGCAGTGGTTTAAAATCTGGCAGCGATTTGATACTCAAGTTCCAGTTCATAGTTAAGTTTTGTAAAAATTGTAACAACGCTCAAGTAGCGATGTGTGATTGTTTAAAATCCCAATTGCACTTCGTGTAATATAAATAAATTACAACAACAAGTAAATTCCATGTAATATAATAGTAGACAACTAATAAATAATTTTAGTAAATTCAAGCTAGAGTTGGATGACAACCAATTTAAAATCCTCTTCTATAACACAACATCAAGACTTACCAATCCCGAATTTTAGAAATCCATTACAATTCACAATATTATCTAAATCCATACATAGAAATTTAACTAATTACAAATGCAATTTAAAACATAAGTACCGTAACCAGCGAATGGATTGTTGATGTTCTTCTGCAGCTGGAGATTCCTCCTTGCTCCTGCTTTCTAATCGTTGAGACCTCACCGGTACCTCCCATCCAACGCCAGGTGTACTCTTCTTCCCCCTTAGCCCCTCCGAGCCGCAAAGGGACACGGGCACAAAACCAGAGAAAAATATAGCTCCCAACTTGCCTCGCAAGGTCAAGCTACCACTCTCTCTCAAGATGGGTATCCCAAGTCTCACAAGTAAAACCAGTCAAAAAAATTTCGGCAGCATAACTTTACCATTAACCAGTGTTCTCCTTTTCCCTCTTTACCATTTGCTTTATAGGAGTTTCTTCATGACACATTCCTCTTGCACATTTAATTCACTTTTTAATTATTTAATTTAGAATTATTCCCCCTGTACACTTGCCACCCTCTCCAATAGTTGCACAATAAAATTACATAATTTAATTTAATTATAATTCAATTCCCCTCACCTCTCCTAAAAGTGTGCCTTAAATCTCTCCTAGTTGTCTTTTATTCCTTTATTCCCAATTTATGATTGACGCCTTTATAAATCTTTGTTGAGTTAAAATAGGATTCTTCTCTAGTTAGATTAGTGTTAACTAGACTCTAGATTCATTTCTATGCTTACACATTCTTTTTATATTTATTTCCTTTCTTATCTTAATTTCCAATTTGGTATTCTCTTGCATATATTTATATAATTAAATCTTTAGATAAATTTTTTACTCTATTAATTCCTAACTTTATTTTTCTTCATCCCCCATTTATTTAATTTATAATTTAGTTTTAGTCTTCTTACCCACTTTAGACTTAGGCTCAAATTTTTAAACTAGGCTTAGAGTTTTTAAGGAGATTTTATAATTAATAAAAATTACCCATTTAATAATTATTTTAAGTCCGACAATGTCAAAACAAATTATTGTTTTCTAGGCACCTAGGTTCATTGTCTCAAGTTTTATTTCCGCGACGTGCCCTTCAAGACGCACTACGTGCTCCAAGGGTGCCACTCGCCTTTGATTGGTTTTGGTAGTTGTCCAACCCTTGGAGTCAATACTCCATTCGGGCACCCTTGTGAGAGAGTAAGGGCTTCTAAGGAATAAGGAACCTGCCTTATTTCCCTCCCCTTAGAATCTTCGTGGGTGACTGTCTCAATCTTCCCTCACGACATCGTGGACCTCTCAAACTAGGTAATAGTTAACCTACAATTCAAGTCACAATGAGAGTGATAGTATGATGTGTTAGGGATGTTGACACACCTCTCCCTCAATATTTGGTCTATGTGCATGGCCCCTTTACTCCTATGTGAGTCTGATTAGCAAGCAATCGTCAGCCTACACCCATCAATGAAACATTTTCAAAGATCCATATACAAAATCATACATAATCGATCATATGTCACATATGCATAAATGAAACACTCAAACCAATATAACCCACTCCCTGACTCAATCCAGAGTCCAAGGAGGTCCATTGATGCCAGCAACATCCACACCTATCACGTGACCTACACACTCACGTAAACTCATCAATAGAATTTGTAAATACATATATAAACCAAACGTAAACCACAACCATCAACATCATCATAAAATCCATAAGCGAAACAATATCCATGTGCTATAACCGGATCACTTGCACGCAAGTGTCCTCAAAGAATAAGTCAATAACATGTGCTCGCAAGAGAGGGATGTTACATACACCCCCTCTTGTTTTAAACTTTGTCCCGAAGTTTCACAGTATATAAATGCAATAAAGAAAGTGTATGACAAGATCTAAATGTCTAACTATCAAACAAAATGGAAACTGTTGGTGCATATCATATGTGTCCTCCCAGGTAGCTGAGTGTGGACTATAATTGTCCCACTGGACCTTGAACTGATCGACTGTTCAACATCGTAGTTGTCGAATGTGATGGTCCAAAATGAGGAATGGCTCTGCCGTGGGTGCACCCTCGTCCGACACTTGCAAGGAACTCAATTCAATCACATGTGTAGGATCACTAACATAATGTCTCAAAATAGATACATGAAAAACATCGTGCATATGCCTCAAAGAATCAGGCAAGGCTAGTCAATAGACCACATGCCCTTTCTTTTCCACTACTTTGAAAGGTCCCACAAACCTAGGAGAGAGTTTATCACCCTTTCCAAACTTGATTGAACTCTTGTGCGGTTTCACCCACAAGAAGACGCGATCACCAACTTCATAACTACGGTCAACGCGATGTGCATCGACATAACGCTTTTGTCGATCTTGCACTTCTTTGATCCTTTGTCTTATCGTTTTCATTTGTTCTTCCATTTCTTGGATCGCTTCTGGTCCTACCAAGACCCTATCCTCAAGTCGATCCCAGCTCAAAGGTGTCTAACATAGTCACCCATAAAGAAACTCAAAAAGCACCATCTTAATGGTGCTTTGATAGCTATTGTTGTACACAAACTCTACCAGCAGCAATAACTCTTCCCAACACTTTTGTTGGTCCATCACGTACATACACAACATATCTTCCAAAATTTGGTTCATTCTTTTTGTCTTCCCGTCTGTCTCAAGGTGATACGTTATACTCAAGTTAAGTTGGGTTCCTAAGGCCTTTTGGAAATTAGTCCAAAATCATCCTGTAAACATCGATCCTCAATTGGATATGATCTTTTTAGGAATGCCATGCAATCTCAAAATATCACTGATAAAAAATATAGCTATGTTTGGCATCTGATATGTTGTATGCACGGATATAAAATGTGCACTCTTTGTCAGAGTGTCAACTACCACGAAAATCGAGTCGTGCCTCCTTGCCGTCAGCAACAATCCCACAATAAATTCCATTGAAATGACCTCCCATTTCGATTCTGGAATAGCATGTGACAGTAGTAATCTTATCGGATGTCTATGTTCAGCCTTCACTTGCTGACATTCTAGACATCTCACCACGTAGTTAACTATGTTCGCCTTCATTCCTTTCCAGAAGAATAAGGGCTTAAGGTTTGGCCTCATCTTCGTGACTCCTAGATGAGCCATGTACACTACTCTATGAGCTTCATTCAAGATTAATCTTCTCAAATCGTTGTTAGGAGGTACGTAAATCCGGTTATTATACCTCATTAAATCATCGTTGTCCAATGTAAATCCCTCAAACTTTGGTACCAACATGGTTTCTTGGCCGATATTTTCCTTAACCTCTTTATACCAGTCATCATCACACTATAAAGTTAGAATCTTTTCTCGAAGATTCGTCTAAAGAGGTATCACCAAAAATATGTGTGGTCTCCGACTCAACACATCTTCCACTCTGTTCACTATCCCTTTTATGTAGGTAATCTCAAAATCATACTCACTAATCAGTTCTAACCAACGCCTTTGTCACACGTTCAAGTCACTTAGCATAAAAATGTGTTGCAAACCACAATAATCTACTTTCAGTTCAAATTTTTGTCCAATCAGGTAGTGCCTCCACACTCTCAAGGCATACACAATGGCCAACAACCCGAAATCATGTGTCACATAGTTCTCCTCGTGCTTTCTTAACTTCCTTGAGATGTAAGTGATCACTCGACTGCCTTGCATCAAGACTCTGCCTAAGCCTTCTTAGATGCGTCTGTGCATACCAAGAAGTCCTCGTCCATGTCAGGGACTTTTAGTATCGGTGATGTCGTCAACATCTCCTTGAGCCTTTGAAATGCTTCCGCGTATTTCTCAATCCATACAATCTTCTTGTTTTTCTTCTGCAATTTCATGATCGGATTTGCTATCTTCGAAAAAGCTTTGACGAAACGTCGATAATACCCATCTAAACCCATGAAGCTATGTACTTATGGTACATTCATCAACATAGGCCATTCCATAATATCCTCCATCTTCCTTGGATCCACAACGATGCCTTCGTCGGAGATAACATGCCCCAAATAATGAATCATCGATTGATAAAAAGAGAATTTCAACAGTTTTCCGTATAATTGTTTCTCTCGTAAACACTGTAGTACCAAGCACAAATGTTCATCATGTTCTTCCATATTCTGAGAATATATAAATATGTCGTCAATGAATACTTGAACAAACGTGTCCAATTATTCACGAAACAGCCCATTCATCAAGTACATGAATACCCTTAGGGAATTTGTTAGTCCAAACGATAAAATGATAAACTCGTAATGCCTGAACCTCATCTTGAATGAAGTCTTAGAAATGTCTTCCTCTTTGATCTGTAACTATTGATATCCTGATCTCAAGTCGATCTTTGAAAACATTGTCGCGCCTTTCATTTGGTCAAAAAAATTGTCTATTCTTGGCAATGGATATTGGTTCTTGATCGTTGTCTTGTTCAATTAATGGTAGTCAATACAGAGTATCCACGACCCATCCTTCTTCCGTATGAAAATAATAGGTGCACCCCAAGGTGACACACTTGGATGTATAAGTCCTAGGTCCAACAACTTCTTTAGTTTCATTTTCAACTCTTGTAACTCAAGAATTGACATCCCATAAGGCATTCTTGTTATCAATTCAATTCCAGGTTTTAAGTCAATGGTAAATTCCAACTCTCTTTTGGACGGAAAACATGGTAACTCTTCTGGGAACATGTCCGCAAAATATCATACTACCAAAAGGTTTTCTAATCCTTCTACGATGCCCTTGTTGTTCAACACTAATATTTCATATATCTTGCATCATTTGTGCATACTCTACCATAGTTGTAGGGAAGATATGAACCTTAGTGAAACTCTTTGGTTTCTTCCTACAATCACTCGTCTCTATCCCTCATCATCATTCAAAATCAACCATTTCGTCTTACAGTTGAGTATCGCATCATGCGATTCCAACCAGTCCATACCGATCATGACATCATAATATCCTAATATAGTGACGTACAGGTTGGACTTCATTAAAAAATATCCCAGGTTGAGGCTATAGTCGGTAACCTTTCCTCCAACCTTCTGCTTGGCTCTCGAATCCATTTCCACATAGCTAAACTCGTCTTGTTCGACTGCCATTATCTTAATTTTTTTTATCGTTGCACTAGAAATAAATCTATTTGTAGCACCAGGATCTATCAAAATACTAAAGGTCTGGTCAATTATGGTACTAACGTCTCAAGCATAGTATACTGGTGATCTTCCTGGCAGTTATTCATTGTTGCATGGATCCAATGGGCCTTTACCAAATCTCCTATTGTAGTGTGTTTGGCCAAACTGACTACTATGGACCTCTCAACTGGACAATCACATTGGTAATGTGGCTCTCCACATGTCCAAAATTCGTTCTTCGGTCCAGTACTCCTGGTCCCCGAAGTAGAAGATGTTGGCCCACAAGCCTGAAACCCTGGTCTATTCTGTTGAACATGTCGAAACTGTTGTTGTTGCGAACAACGTTGTTGTTGGTGTTGTGGTCCTCTGTAGGGAGTCTGTTTTTGAGGCACCGGTCATCATGGTGTTTTGAATGTGGATCCTCTCGGAGTGCCTCGATACCCTGATGGATTTCTAGCTGGTGTCTGATGTTGTTGTGCACCAAATGTCGTTTGTCCCGTCGGTATCACAGGAGTCCTTCTCTGACCCCGCTGATCAACTCTTTCTCAGATATGAGGGCCTTTTGGACTACATCATGCAACATCTGAGGAATAAGGATCCTCACCTTTGCACGAATGCTGAAGTTAATGCCAAACACAAACTTGTTGACCTTGAGCTTCTCGGTGTTCAGATATGGATCATACCTAGGTAGATCCATGAATTGGGCCTCATACTCGGGAACCATATGAATGCCATGTCGCAAGGCATTGAACTCATTGAGCTAACGCTCAATGAATTCCTTTGACAAATACCTCTCCAAAAACCGCTCCTCGAATAGTTCCCATGACACGTCTTCGACGACCATGTTCAGTTGTGGAAAGAGCATCTTCCACCATAGAAGCGTGCTACCCTTCAGCTGAAAGACCACCATTCATGTTGGAGGTGTAGTCGCGAAGTGTGAAGCACATCGCCATGTTTTCCACCCATGCCTCGGTGGCTATGTCGTATGTGGAATCCAAGAACTCAGGAAACTTGGCCTTCTCAAGTTCTCTGTGAACACTACCAGTACTGAGTGGGGTGGGGTGCGTTGTGGACCCTCATAGGGTACAAGTGCCCTAGCCTCATCTCTATCTAGATGGTTAATCAAGGCCTATGAAATCCTCTAAAAGGACCTCATCAACCCAACCACATCCCCCACAAAAATATACTCCTTTCCAATGAGTTTTTCCTCTCCTTGGGAGTTATACCCCTCTGGCGTGGATGCTACTAGAGGTTTCACGCCTCCTCCCCTAGCACCACGTCGTCTGCCTCCACGAATTCCTCTAACCATGATTACCTCCAGGGACACAATTCAATTTAATTAGTGATAAATTATTAATCAAGTGTTTTAATACAATGGAAGTCGTAATGATCCCAAGTCATGGGGTTGACCTCACTCTGATACCATATGTAGCGGCCCATCCATTACGACTAGGAAAGCGAAGCATAAAAAGTAAAAAAAAAAATTGCATCAGGAAATTAACATCAACAATGTAAATCATAGCAATGCAGAATCAACAACATCATAAATAAAGGAATTACAATCGCCTGATCGTCATAATCAAATAATGTCACAACCGACACATCAACATATTTAGTAATGACATATAATCAACACATCATCATATTGAATAATGACACATACTCAATGAGCATCATGAATGGCGACACAACATCAACTCATCATGATCAACTGGAATCATCAATACTTTTAATTGCTCAACTCATCACATAAATATAGTGATCAGATAACACAGGGATAACATGAAGATCATAGTGATAACATAAATATGGCATAAAGATACTATCCACCCAACCTACCCTTCAAGGTTAGGACCTCCAGGATACATAAGCAACTCTCAAGCTCAGGATCCAATTGATTTTGACCATTTAAGGTCTCAGTGTTGGTGATTGTTCTGACGAACAAGGAGGTGTCTACATCCCACTAACACAATCAAGTCCAAACCAAATAGCTAAATCAAAAATATCAACGATAATCAATTTCATCAATCAATCAATCCTAATCATCCATTGAACATGGCGCACGATCACATAACTCATCATATACCAACATTAATTCAAGGCACAAGATTAAGAAATTTCACCATCGATCATATATCAATGTTTAATCTCAAGACACAAGATTATTTGAATACTAAATCACTTTTACGTCGACATCAATGCAAGGCGCATTACATCCAATTACTTAATCAATTACACATCAAAAATAAATGACGCAGGAGTAAAAAAAAAACTTTAAACGATCATGCGTCAACATAATAAATGGTGCAAGAGAATCAAATTATTAAAACAATCATACTTGAACATTATTCAAGGCATGTAAGTAATCTAATTACTCAATTAAACCATACATCAACATTATTACATGGCGCAAGTGAAATCTAATGACTTAAATAAATCATCCATCCACATTATTTTCAAGGCGCAAAGAGACAAACAATTTACATAATGAATAGTACATTGTATTAAAATTCATGGTGCAAAGCACCTCTAACGCATCCACAATAATCTGACTACATTAACACAACCAATTAATTGATGCAATTATCATCTGTGAAGCATTCTAACCCTAACCATCATAAGTAAAATTTTATAAACCAAAATCCATTCTCCTATAAACAGGGACAATTTCACAACCTAAGTCAATCATTTATTACTAGTACTATTTTTATTCCAATACTCTGTAATATAAGGTACTTCTAGAATTCTACCATAACTCAATTCCAGGGTATCGACGATATATAATTAGATAAAAAAAACCTTATCGACTAAGTCTTAAGAACCTACAATTCTAATTAGTAGGTGCCATTTAGATATTGTGCGTATCCAAAAGTGTTTAATTCCCCGATGATTAAGTAATGAAGAGTTCATTAACTAAATAAAACTTCTCACTAACTAGGATAGCAAAGGGATATGACTAGTCTCTAATTAAGGTACTAACTTAGTTTATTCCCACAAGAAATATGACATACCAACTTTAGTAGAGGTAAGAATTGGTCAAGACGATTCTCTTAATCTAAAAACACCAGGGCTCTCAATCTGCGCAGGCATCACACAGGGTTAATACATCTAATCGCGAGGGAAAGGGAACAATGAACAAGCCATAATATGTTAGTGGTGAGCATAGAGGAGAAGGGAAAGGGATGACGCTCAGATGTGCGCATGAACTATCTATGGAAAGAGAAAAGGAGGGCACTCATATCTAAGCTTGAATGTCAATAGAAAGAGCAAGGGAGGGCGCTCAGATGTCAGCTCGACTGTCGATAGAAGGAGAAATCATTTAAACGAAATGCAGACACCCGGGAAAATTTGCAGACTAGGTGCACGAATTTCGTGGGTAGTCTGGGAAAAGGAAAACGAAAAACAAGTTATTGAAATCACTAGGTGAAAGCCCCATAAATTCGTAAACAAGGTGCATGAACTTCGTGGGTAGTCTGGGAAAATAAAAACACAGAGGTAAAAAAGGGTATCGCCAGGAGAATCACACGCTGGGAGAAATGGGTGCACACAAAAAAAATGCAGAGATAATATCGCAAAACACAGATGTTTAATAGTGAAGAAAAATCGCTTGGATAAATCCCAACACTGGAAAGTTTACACATACACAAAAACACCGAGTTTACAAGGGAAAAGGCATGGCGAAATCACATTTGCTGAGCAATAATTTTGTGCCAAATGTAGAAGAAATCAAGGGATAAAGGTAGGACAAAATCGCAAAGGAGGTTTTATCCTTCAACAAGAATTGTTCAGGTCCAACATAAGTGAGACTTCCTTCTCTACGCTGAGGTGCACATCAAATTACAACATCATTCACAAAAATAAAATCAAATTAAAAAGGTTCAATCCAATACACCTGTCAATCTCAACGATCTAGAATTCATCCTCTGTCTAGGAACATATACCCTCTAGAAGCGAATAAAAAAAAGGCAGTGATTTAAAATCTAGCAGTGATTTGATAGTCAAGTTCCAGTCTGTAGTTCATTTTTGTAAAAATTGTAACGACGCTCAAGTAGTGATGCACCATTCCTTAAAATCCCAATTGCACTTCGTGTAATATAAATAAATTGCAGCAACAAGTAAATTCCATGTAATATAATAGTAGACAACTAATAAATAATTTTAATAAATTCAAGCTAGAGTTGGATGATAGCTAATCTAAAATTCTCTTCTATAACACAATATCAATAATTACCAACCCCGAGTTTTAGAAATCCATTACAATTCAAAATATTATCTAAATCCATACACATAAATTTAACTAATTACAAATGCAATTTAAAACATAAGTATTGTAACCGACGAATGGATTGTTGATGTTCTTCAGCAACTGGTGATTCCTTGCTCCCGCTTGCTATTCCTTAAGACCTCACCGGTACCTCCCAGCCAACATTAAGGGTACTCTTCTTCCCCCTTAGCCCCTCGAGCCACAAAGGGGCCACACACACAAAACCAGAGAAAAATATATCTCCCAGCTTGCCTCGCAATGTCAAGCTACCACTCTCTCTCAAGCTGGGTATCCCAACTCTCACAAGTAAAAATAGTCAAAGAAATTCCGACAACATAACTTTACCAATAACCAATGTCCTCATTTTCCCTCTTTACCATTTGATTTATAAGGGTTTCCTTCATGACACATTCCTCTTGCACATTTAATTCACTTTTTAATTATTTAATTTAGAATTATTCCCTCGTACACTTGTCACCCTTGTTCGACAACACAAGTATTCCAACAGAGGACGAACACCTTCAATAACCACTCACATAACCAGATCAAAGATCAATACACTGATGTTTTCATGTGGTAAAACCCCTATGGGGAAACATCCACGGCCCCAGCCAACGCGGCCACTTGGAGCAGTTTATTAATGCAAAGAAAAAGATTACAGAGAGATTTTACAAGAGAGTTT
>ML780766.1:41307-62510 GCA_009831015.1 Picea engelmannii | reverse complement strand
TATATATATATATATATATATATTCTTTCACTTTATATTAATTCAATGTTATGTTATAAATTTTTATAAAGCTTTTCAATGATTTAAAAAACAATTTATTCAATTGACCTCTTAAATGACCATGAGCCTGACTATGATCATAAACCTTTAACCCTAACTCTAAACTTTTCCATGCATAGGAGCGCCATTGAAGGGAATTCTGATAATCAAAGGAATTTGTGCTTTGACAAAAGTAAAGTTGACATTTTCTTAAAGGATTTAAATAGTAAATTAAATCTCCTAACTTATAAGGACAACATTGAAGAACTCTATCATAATTTTACAACTACCCTTTCCACTTCTATTAACAAGTTCTCTTTCGAGGTGTCCTATAAAAAGAATAATAAAAAGACCAACCCTTGGTATGATAAAGAATGTAAAATTTCTAGGAAATCCATTAGAGATTCTTCTAATGAGTCCTTAAAACTCTATAAGATCAATACGTACAAAGCCCTAATTATAAGGAAAAAAATACACTACATCAATATAAGGCAAAAGAAACTTTTACAACTATATAAGATGGATCCTAAGAAGTTCTGGAGCAAAATTCTAAAACACAATACTAAAGAAAATAATAGGATTCTCTTAAGGGACTGGAATTCCTACCTTAAAATTCCTTACGAGCTCCCTAATGCCATACACACCATTCCTATTATACCTACAAAGGAAGAAGTTTTTTCTTTAGATGACATAGAGTTCAGGGTTAAGCGGCTTGCAAATGGGAAAGCTAAGGACAGTGAAGGCTACCAAGCTGAAATTTTTAAAATCGGAGGGCCAATCCTTATCCCTCACATACACAAGCTCTTCAATTTAGCAGTCAAGCAGGGCTTCCCTAAACCTTGGACGCAAAGTCTCATTGTTCCTATTTTTAAAAATGGGGATAAAAACATTCCATTTAATTATAGGACCATTATGATTAGCCCGATTTTAGCCAAGCTTTATGGAACTATTTTGTAAAAGAAGATTAGCCTTTAGCTAGAAATTCATGGTAAAAGAGATAAAGGCCAGGCTGGGTTTAGGAGATATCATTCAACTGTGGACCATCTTGTTACCTTTAGGATCATTGTAGAGGAGTTATGTAATACTAAAAGCAATTTTTTTTGTTGTTTTGTTGACTTTGGAAAAGATTTTGACATGGTTCCTAGGAAAAACCTTTGAATAGGTTGGAAGAGATAAAAGTGCCTCTCGAGTTGAGGGTTGCTGCAATAAGGATGCATGAGAACATTATTTATAAGTTTAAAAACACTAAGGGCTGGTCAAAAGAGATTAACTACAATATCAGAGTCAAACAAGGTTGTCCCTTGTCCCTTAACCTTTTTGGCATTTACATTGACAAGTTAGAAGATTGCTTGGAAAAAGCAGGTTGTGTCGGCCCTACTCTCACTAGTATAGTCATCAATATTCTTCTTTATGCCAATGATATCGTTCTTATGGCAAGGAGTCCCCATGATATTGAAAACCAACTAAGAATCTTCAATGATTTTTTCTCTAATATGGGTATGATTGTTAATAATGATAAGACTAAGGTCATGATTATTAAATCCAATAAGATCCCTTATGATACCTTCATATATGACAACAACAACTTGCAGGAAGTGACTTCATACAAATATATTGGAATTTATATTCACCACAAGCTCAATTGGAATTATAGCATTAAGAAAAGGATTATTGGGGGATGGAAAACTTATTATGGGATTCAAAACAATTGTAAATCAGCTGATCTTTGGAATTGGGATAAGAATAAACTCTTCTTCGAGACTCTTGTTACACCTGTTATTATTTATGGATATGAATTATGGGGTTGTAGTATCTCTTTTGAATCCTGGAGAAAGATAGAGCAAATACAAAAGAATTTTATAACCTATAATCTCAAAATTAAACGAAATACGCCCTATCCCATCCTCCTCTTAGAAACAAGCCTCTCCCTCATTGAGAGCATGGCTATGACTAGATACCTAATGTATAAGAACAAGTTAAACAACATGGAAGACAATAGGCTTCCTAAAATTGCTTCAAAATCGAGTCATAACTACCATCGACTCAAGCGAGGATGGCATAAAGATGCCCAGTCTTGGCTAAACTATTGGGGAATCATGGAAGACACCATTTTGCAGAATAAATATACTATTAAAAAAAATGTCAAATCAAAATTTAAGGAGAAAATGTGGTGTGATAAAGAGTTAGAGGAAAAAACAAAATTAAGGTATTATAAAGATGTAATCAACCCTAATCTAGAAGATCAAAATTATCTATATGTTTTGCTAGGTGCAAAGAAAAAAATAAGCATTGCTAAGATAAGAACAAATTCTCACGAGCTCCATAGTGAAACTGGGCATTGGTTAATTCCTAAAATGACATGGGATGAAAGAGTGTGTCACCTTTGTGACACTAAGAAGGTTGAAGATGAAAAGCACTTTCTCTTAGATTGTCGAGCCTATACCCATATTAGATCTCTTTTTCAAAATATTTGTCACACTACCAACCTTTCTAACCTCTTAACTCAACAAAAGTATGGTGATCTTGGAAAGCTTCTCTTAATTCTTTTCGAGCACAGAAACAAAATTCTAAAGAATCACAAGTAATCATTTACACTCTTAAGGTCCGATAGACCAATTCGATCTTAGTGGACGTTCATCATCATCATCATCATATATATATATATATATATATATAATTAATTTTGTTGATTCTATTTTTAATTAGCCAAAAATATTATTGATGGGATATGACTCACTCATAAGAAAGAGTATGATTTCGTTTTTAAAACACGAAAAAGAAACTAAAAACATTTAATGTGAATTTTCTAAAAATATCATGTGGCAACCTTTACATGTTATTATGAACTTTTGTTTTCTAAAAAAACAAAATAACCTTCACATGTTATTATTGACTTTTGTTTACTAAAAAAACAAAACAACCTTCACATGTTATTATTGACTTTTTTTACTAAAAAAACAAAATAAAAAAGTTGGTATTTATTTTGATGTGATATTTTGATTTTGATGTGATCAATTCTATATATTTTTATTTTAATATTTTTACAAGAATAATTATTCATTGATATGACAAATTTTAAAATTTTCTTCCATATTTATAATTTTTCATTTACTTTTTTAGTTTTATCTTTAATTTAGAATTTACTTGCTTTTTCAATTTTTATATTAAATAAAAATTAACTTTTTATTAACCTCTTTATAAATTTATAATATTTTATTTTATTTTTTGAATAAAAAAGTGGAGCCTGCTATATTAGATAGACAAAAATAACAGAGTGTACAAAATAGTAGGTCTGGAGCCACCCAAAATGCTGTCGATTATCGGAAACCAGCATATATAGAGGGTGAGTAGCAATAACAAAAAAAGCATAATAACAGAGTGGCATCTGTCCTGCCCGTAGGAAACCAAGACAGATGTCAAATGTTCTAGGTGCACATAAAACATTAAGATCATAAAACTAGAAACCAAGGTAGCATATAAAGAAACCTAGGTGTCGGGTGACCTGTCATCCTTGCTGGTCTGTCGCGTGGTCCCTGCCAGGATGGCGAAAGCTTGCACGCATAGGGGGCATTTTCGTTTGGTTGGCGCATTGGAAAATGCGTCAAGGAGCATGTCCATGCATTGGCCCATGAGGAGAGCCCGATATTCCAGATTCGACAGGTGCCCACGAATGTCAAACATCAGAGCCATGTGCTCATCCCAGATGCACGAATTATGCATGCTGCCACCCACGTCCTCCGCCGCTTCAGAACCCGCTTCAGAGCCCGCTTTGCGCCCCTCCTGCTTCACGTTAGCCTCTGCGGCCTTCAAGCCTGCTCTGATCGCCTGTGTGCCTTGGAAACTACAAGTGTCGTCCCCAGGCCAGGGAATTTCCTCCACGATACAGCCGGGGGTATCATCTACCAGGGTCAGAGTGGGTTTGCAGGCCTCCAGGTGGGTCACCACACGAGTCTGCACAAGGAACGACATGTCCTCCATGGACGGGTCTTCAACCACAATACAGGGGGGAAACTCCTCCTCAGGACCACCTTTCTGCAAAGCTTCCTGCTCGTTCCCTTTGACAATTCGACTGCAACCAGCACCAGGCTCTGCTATGATGGCAAGTCGCGCCCGTCTTTCAGCCCTGTTTTTCTTTCTGAGAATGGACGTCGCCAATGTCAAGGCACGTTCCAGCTTTTCCTTACGACGCCTCTGTGCCTTATGGGCCTCCCAAGCCGCGCCACGATGAGGTCTGCCTCGCTTCCTGGCCATGAAGAAGGAGCAGGGCAAGTGCAGGTGAAGGCCAATTGACCTGGGGCAGCGTGTATGCAATTGCAAGTTATGGTGCAAAGCGCAGGAAAGCGTGCTCTGTCTCGAGGCGGTCAAAAAGAGAAGCAGCGATAATGTTGGACCGCACTAGAGCAACCGGACTATAAGCAAAATGCAAAGTCGCACCAGAGCGTCACAATGAATTGGGCTGCACCCAAGCATCCAGGCAGAGCTCGGAGCCGAGGTGAGTACAGACCCGCCCTGTTCGGGCAAACTGAAAGCCAAATGATCAAGAGTCGAGCCCATCGTCCCTCCTTTAACTCTCGCTATCCCGGGAACTCTGTAGTTGTAAATGCTCACTCGCGGGAAGGGTCTCTCCGTCCTTCCCCTGCTACTGTATCCGTCCTCCATGGTTAATACATGCGCGTGGGTGGCAGCTGGTGGCATTTATGTCTGGGCCGAGTGGAAGTCCACCTGTGGCCCCTGAGCGACGTGTCACCCCATCCGGGGTATAAATTTATAATATTACTTAATTATAGATTTTTAATTTTATTTAATTTTATTATTATTATTAAGTAAGAATTTTAAATTTAATTTCAAAACTATGCCAGAATCGTTTTTTGTTTTTTATTTCACAGAAAGACAAAATTTTTGAATATGAAAAAATTGTGAAGCATTGTCTTTAATTAAAAGAAGGTGACAAAAATTTTGAAATAGAAAAAATTGTGGAAAATTATTTTTATATGAGTAAAAGGATGGGTGGGATACCAATAGTACATTTCGTAAGTTAAAGGAGGGAATGCTAAGATTGTGGTGAAATAATCTTAATATTGGAATCGCATCTTAGTGGTCTTTTGCTTCTTATATACATATGATTTAAAAAATATATATAATATGAATTTTTATTTAATATCATTTTTATCTTATAATAAGAAATGTTGGTCAATTCCTAAAACGCTATGGGATGAAAGAGTGTGTCACCTTTGTGACACTAAAAAGATTGAAGATGAAAAGCACTTTCTCTTAGATTGTTCAGCTTATACCCATATTAGATCTCTTTTTTAAAATATTTATCACACTACCAGCCTTCCTAACATCTTAACTCAACAAAAGTATGGTGATCTTGGAAAGCTTCTCTTAATACTTTTCGAGCACATAAACAAAATTCTAAAGAATCACAAGTAATCACTTACCCTTTTAAGGTTCGATAAACCAATTCGATTTTAGTGAACATTAATAATCATCATCATCATCATAATACAAATTAGTTTTTTAAATATATAATATAAATTTCAATTTCACATCATTTTGCTATTTTTTTTTTATATAAGTGAAGAAGAGGGGAGAATATATATTCTTATAACAAGAAATTTATAATACAAACACGTTAGCTAGGAAAGAATTATGCATAATAATATAATTTCTTATCTACTTAAAAAAAAATAAGTTTTTATTTAAACTCTCTATATAAGTATTTGTTTATGAAAGAATTATGCATAATATTATAAGTTCTTATCTACTTTAAAAAAATCAAGTTTTTATTTAAACTCTCTATATAAGTATTTGTTTATGTTTTGAGTTTGCTTAATTGAATAAAGTTATTAATATTTTTAGGGTTTGTCTATGTCTTGAGTTTGCTTGATTGAAGAAAGTTATTAATATTTTTTATTAAAGAAAGTTATTAATATTTTTTAAAAGTGAATATAGCATATAACATTTTTTCACTTATAAGTGTATACCTAAAGTTTATAATTAAGTTTGAGAGAAATCAATTCATTCAGAGGTACATTTATTTTTCTACTATTTTTTTATCATTTTGATTATTTATTAATAAAATATATAAAAATGAGATAAAATTTGTAACATGTATATGAATAGATGAGATTATAACACAAATGCATACTTTCAACTCTTATTCTCTTTGTACAAATTTACACCTTCACCTTTGGAAGGGTTGGGAGTGAAGGTGTTCATTTGTATCGAATTCCCCTTCTTAGATGATGGCGTGAAGATATGTATTGTGCACTGAAGAGGGTGGGTGGTGGTATGCATTGTGCACTTGGGAGGGTTGGGATGAAGATGTGCATTTGTGCAAACATCATTAAAATAGAGGGCTCTATTGTTGCAACTTTGCATCACAGATGTCTTGTCAAGGGTATCTATCTGAGAGGCATTTTCTTTAGCATGTTTCGATTCCTTACATTGTTATTTACCTCAAGTTCAAGTCACATGATGTTGTTAATGCCAATGCATGAGAATGTATTGATATATTTTTCATTTCTATGCATCATATTTAGCATCATTATGTGCTACAATCATGTTGAATAGGTATTTTAGCGTCATAATTAACATCACTTACGTGATTTTTAGCATATACATAGTTTTTGTGACACAAATAGGTATTTTTGTGTCATAATTAATGTCACTTGTGTGATTTTTAACATCATATTTGTGTCACAAAAACTATGTATATGTACACCATTATGTTGAGTATAATTTGCTTGCAAAATTCTTGACATATTAATAGACTCCTTCACTTGCTAGAATATGTTCACAAAAACTCTTGTCACGTTGAATCGAGTCCAAATTACAACTAGTACTTCCTCGTTCCCCACCCAAAAATCACAAGTATAAAATAGTTGTTGGAGCCACAACAATAATATCACCTATAATGATTCTACCAACCAAAGAAAAAAACAAAGGAAATTAAGTCTTATACACCCATGATGCCTTACTGATGTTCACAATTTTCCCAGCCATTCGAGGGATTTAGATTTGATACCCCCATTTTTTTATGCATGACTAGGTTTTGTAATTCCCTAACGCAACCACAGATTTAGATCGACACTATCAAAGTTCAACGATTATGGAAGTAGTGTACTTATGTAGTCACAATATGCATATGTCACATAACTGACTATGGACATAAATAACAATGTAAACATAAGGAAATAGAAGGAAAGTCACATAAACAAACTCTTTATTAAATAATGTACTAAATTTGACATGTTGGTTACAATCTTGAGGTCTTAGTCTCTCCACAATTCATCATATTTGCAAATTGGCATAATCAAACTACCAACCAATCTTAGACTTCCTAGAGCACGAATTGGTATTCCTCTCATCTTATTCTATTGTAAGTCATTGGGGTTGACACTCTTCCAACTAATTCACCAAATTTATAATGTGTCATCAACTTGTTCAGTTCACATGGAATCCCAACAGTATTTATAATTCTTCACCTCCACCTGTGTCATCTCTACAAACTCCCAGGAATAATTCATGGTAAATATCTCTTTGATTGTCTCAATTTCCTCTCATTCGTTTGTGTTTTATCATATGTATAGAAAAATGTGGATTTGTAGAAATTCTATAGGAATGCATGGATCCATAGAAAGTTTGTAGCAATGCACACTCCTCCCATAGCCAAGGACAATTTGATGTTGATTAGATGAGTCCAAGGATGCTCCTACATTAGACATCCTTGGTAATAAAACATGAGCATCCATCTCATGTAGGCCACTGAAGGAAACCCAATTTCTCCTTTGCAATCCACGATGCATCCTCCAAATTCTCGTTCTTCCACTTGGCTAAATATTTCAATTAATCCCAACCTTTGTTTTTCCTACTAACTCTCTTTGCCAATATTTATTCAATTTATTTAGAGGGATTGACTAGAAGTTGTCCTTCCCATTATTTCATGGTTCCTACTTCACCATCCCCTTCTCCTTCATGAAGCTCATATAAGTCAGAAACATTAAATATTGGAGAAATGTCAAATGCTTCCTGCAAATCCAGCTTAGCATTATCAGACATTTTTCTCAAAATCTTACATGACCAATTTTCTTGTACTTTAGTCTGTTGTATGATCCTCTGGGAAATCTATCCCTCCTCAAAATTTTCCATCATTTTATCGTCCTTGTTAAAATCCTTCAACTTCCTATGCAAATATACCTTTTATTTATAACTAGCATTACCTTGTTATGACTTATTTTTGACCTACTCATGAATGCCATGTATGATTTATGAAAAACTGTCTACATCAATACTCCTTATATCCCCGATTTCTAGTAACTTAAACCAAGTCTACAACATCCTTTGGAATCCTTCCACACACTACCTAAAATGGAATTTTACCAATGGATTTATACATTGAATTGTTGTAAGTGAATTCAGCTTGAGCTATAGCCAAATCCCATTGACTTGGTTTCTCTGCAATCGAAATTCTCAACAAGTTTCCCAGACTCTGATTAACTACCTCTGTTTAACCATCTACATGTGCATGATATGTTGAGTTGTAATACAACTTGGAACCGAGTATCTTCTTCCAGAAATTCCTCCAAAAATGTCCAAGAAATCGAGTATCTTCGTCTAAAGTGAAAGTCCTAGGTAGCCCATCCAATCTTACAATTTATTGGAAAAATAACAGAACCACATGTGTAGCATCACTAGTCTTCTTACACGGTTTGGAATGTGCCATGTTAGAAAAAATATCAACCAGCAGCAACATTGAATCATAACCTCTACGTGTCTTAGGAAATCCCAAAATGAAATCCATGCTTATGTCTTCCTACGACTTTTCCAATACCAATAAGGGCATATATAACCCAATATTTTGGCTTCTCCCCTTGGCCAATTGACAAATTATACATCACTCAACAAACTTCTTGACATATTTATTGATATTGGGCCAAAAATACCTTTCATCAACCAATGCCTTGGTCTTATCCACTCTAAAATGTATGTCTAAACCTTCACTATGTATGTCTTGAATGTGGTTTAGTCTGAACAAACTATGTGGAATACACAACTTCTGATTCTTAAACAAGAATCCCTTATGGATGTGGAAATTAAAATATGGTGTTATATTCATACCCCATGGTTCTTTTCATTCTTTCCATGCCCAAATTTAAGGAGAATTTATGGTGTGATAAAGAGTTAGAGGATAAAAGAAAATTAAGATACTGCAAGGAGGTGGTCAACCCTAATCTAGAAGATCAAAACTATCTCTCGGTTTTGACTAGTGAAAAGAAAAATAACAACTTTGCTAAAATAAGAACCAACTCCCACAAGCTACATAGCAAAATTGGGTGTTGCACAATTCCCAAAACACCATGGGACAAAAGAATCTGTCATCTTTGTGACACTAAGAGGGATGTAGATGAAAATAACTTTATCTTAGAATGGCATGCATATACCCAAATTTCATCACAATTTCAAAATACTTGTAACAATATTGACCTTCCTAACCTTCTATGTCACCAAAACTATGGTGATCTTGGAATACTTCTCTTGATGCTTTTCGAGCACAAAAATAAAATTCTAAAGAAATCCAAATAATCTCTTACTTTTCTTAAAGTATGATAAACCAATTCTAGTCTCAATAGAGGTTAACCAAAAACCAAAAGTCTTCATTGTAACTTTCTTTGGAATTTGCCTTTTTCAAAAAACATTTTTTAATATTTATATGTTTAAAAATTACATTGTTTTTTATGTGATGGGGTGAAAACTATAAATAATATTCATTATATAGGAAATACCTTATGAATTATATATGTAAGAAAATTTTATTAGAAAATGTTTTTTCATTGGAGATTTATTTTAAGTGGATACCTATCTTATTTGTTAGAAAAAATAATATGAAATTAATTTTAATATAATATTTTATTTTTTATATAGTTTAGTTTATTTTACATGAATACTTATTTGTTAATGGAAAAAATATTACCAAATTATTTTTAATAAAATATATATTTTTTTTAATATGATTTAACTACTAAATTATTATAATTTTATTTTTATATGATTTAACCCACCCTATCTATCTATTTATCTATCTATCTATCTATCTATCTATCTATCTATCTATCTATCTATCTATCTATCTATCTATCTATCTATCTATCTATCTATCTATCTATCTATCTATCTATCAATCAATCAATCAATCAATCAATCAATCAATCAATCAATCAATCAATCAATCAATCAATCAATCAATCAATCAATCAATCAATCAATCAGTTATAGGAAAGCCACTTAAAATTTTACCATTCCAATTAGCACATTCACACAACATGGTGATGACCAGCCTTGTAATAAGGTAAGTTGATAGATTTACAAAAAGTAGCATAAGCATAACTACCTCCATCATTGTTGCAAAATAACAAAATCCCAATATTTACCTACCTTAGCCAGTGTTTCAATTTATCAAAATTTTCAAACTATTAACAAATAGATTGCTCAAAACAAATGGTTGTTAAGAATGAACCGCTCGGTACAAGTTGGAAGAATCTTCTTATATTTATTGAACATAAGAAAATGCTTATATTTATTGAACACTTAATGATCTAATATACCTACATCACACCATAACTCAAATATGACTTGTTCATAAATTATATGAGTTAGTTTTACAATACAAATTGATTGAAAAAGGATATGTATGCTTTTAATGCAATTTGAATATGTGAATATGAGTTTTATTAGGAGAGTCCATCAGTTTCTCCAATTATTTTTATTTATGTTAATAATAAAAATCAAATTATTGAATAGTTGGTACATATTGAATTTATTATTGAAAATTTTACTAGCAAAATGTCGTGAATGTTGTAATACCTTAATTTTTACCCTTGTATTGGATCATATTATATATAAATTGTGAATGTGTAATTATAATGACAAGAGTTGAGCCATGTGAACTTAAATAAATGACCATGTATTGTAAATGATGTAAATACAGTTATTTGGATTCCTGGTATGGAGGTTAAGGCCATGGCTTGACTAGAGAATGGCTAGGCATGTAGATATTGTAAATATACTTTTTATAGACCATGTGATAGACTTACCTGACACACTTAAGCTATGTAAATGTTTTTTTATTTTTCACAATAACAACTAAGATTTTATATTTAAATGGTTGCAACACAATCATAATCATGCAACTAGGGATTACAAAATAAAAGGTAGGCATGGAGGCCTTTCCCCTGAGTCTTTCATTACACATATCACATTCAAAAAATAATTAAAGTTGTTTGTCCAAAAACACCTAAATGAAAAACCACATGTGCACTATCTCACATATTGTCATAATAAAAACACAAAATGGAAATACATGCTAAAAATATGAATAAACACTAAAAGATTAACTAAGCCCATAATAGACATCATTATTCAGGTCGATCTATATTGTTGAGTCTTCATGTTCCACTACCATAGTGGAAGATGCAATTAAATGGTCCAGTGAGTCTCTGTCATGCACAAGATGGGAAACAACAGGGTCCGCATAGGTACTAGTTAGGCCAAAGGAGGCAGAATCCACTGAGGTGTCCATAGCATTGGGTCAAGGAGATGCCATGAGAAAAGAAGGAAGGTTGAGGTAGGTCGTTGTGCACCCTGCTAGAGGTTGTAGAGACACAATAATATAGGCCTTGACCACATGTTCCACATATAGACAATCATGAAAGCACGTGACTTTGCTTCCCACTATCTTATACTGAGTATGTGCTTCCCAATTTTAGTAACACATTAATCCAATCCTATTATTTTCCTTCAGTTGGTGCTTAAATCCTTCTTTCAAATGATTCCATTGCAATGTTGAATATGTAACATTTTCATTTGTTTCCATCACATCCTTCTCACATGAATTCAACCCTTTCTATAGGTTGTTCAAATAATAGAGGATACTATAAAGATTATAGCAGTGATAGTGCACCATGTATGGAAAGATGTGGTGACTAGGAATGCCCCAAATCAAGATGCATAGAGCTTGATGAAATTCTAGAATCTTTCCCTATTGGTGAATAGTATATTTTACCTCCATCATCGCTTGATATAATCCTCTAAATTACCAATCCATCCCACATGCAAGAACTATCTCCACCATCATACCCTCATAAATTTGATAGAGGGAGTGGAGTAGATAGTGTAAGGGGAAAGACAACGTCGTATGATAAATTTCCTTCCCATCATCTTCATGCTAGGGTGTGTGTTATAGGGCTGATCTCTCTCCTTAATGACATTCAAGGCGGTGGGTATGTGGCATTTTTTGAAATGCTTCTCACTGCATAGGATCCATTCACCAAGAATGAACCCCCTATTTATTTTCTTGTCTACCTCCAAGTTGAAGTTGTGGAGGACATGATAGAATTCGATTTTGTTAAAATCATCCCCTATAGAGATCACTCATTTATAATTTGGCAAGAGGTAGACTAGATGAGAATGTTTGATAGTATATGGCTCTTATGATTATCATGGAGTCACTAATAATCATGAGTATATTAATTCCTTTTTCTTTAATAAGGGTGAAGCCCTATAATACAACAATTCTTCTACCTAATTGTTTGTGGTGATACCAAATCTGGAGAAATATTCTAGGTATTTTCTTCCTTCAGGCCATAGGTGACCCCCCAGCACCTGCCTCCCCTACATTTCCTTTTGGAACACCATTTAAAAAAGAGATATGGTGATTTATGCTTACTTCCCATGTTACAAATTAGAACAATTTAAATTGAGGCTTTCATTGCTTTGTCTTCAAGGGTTTGTTGATTCTAATTAGAGAGTGAGAAGGGGATATGAAAATATTTTAGAGCCATCTCTTCTCTTGCAGCTTGAACTAGGTCAAATGAGGTTTCCCCATCCCCATTAGAGATTATCATATTTTCTAGGAGACCATGTGCTCATAATACTACCTCTTAAGAGGAGGGGACTCCTTTGTGAAACAAAGCATGGTTCCTGGCTAGCCAAATTTTCTAGGATAATAAATTTGTAATTGCTAACCAAACCCTTTTGATAAGTGGTTTTTTGGCAAGGCTTCCAACATATAATTTTTTCCACAGTAGTATCATGTCTCCAATCTGTGGACATGACAACTTGGTTGCCAAGATCTATCACATCATCTTGCCAAACGTTTTTAGCAAAATTGCATTCTAAAAATAATGATTTGTCATTTCCTCCATAGAAAGGAAAAGGGGACAACATCGAGGGACCTGTATCCCACTTTTATAGAGGTTTTCAAATGTTAGGATCTTATTTGCACCATTAGATAGCAAAATAAATAATATTTTGGGAGACAATCCCCTTTCCATAATTTCATCCAAAGGATAGATGTTGGTGGGAGAGATATTAAGAGGCAAGGATAACTTCATATCCCAAAATTATCGTATATGGTTCTCCATAATTTTGACATAGTCTGGTATATTGTGTGAGTTTGTTAAATAGGGATGCTCCCCATAGTCAATGAAAGAAGATGGAGAGGGGCACTAGGAGGTTCTCTAGGGGATGAATAATTTTCCACCCTAATCATTTTTCATCTTCTTTCAATTTCTAGTGTGAGATGTCATATAGAGAGTGAATTTCTTGATCATTTAGCCACACTATTATCTCTTAGAGGTTATAGGATTGAGAAAGAGGTGGTCTCCCAAGAACATTTTTATCCCATAAATAGACAGATTTACCATTCCTAGAGATCTAAGATAGATAGGCTTGCATAGTTTCCAAATGGGGGAGCCTTTAGTATTAGGTAGTGATACATCCAGGTATCGAAGTCGATTATGACTGAAATATTTTTAATTTATAACTTCCTTCCACCGATCCAATTGTCTAGACACTAACTACCATAGAATTTTGGATCCAAGAGCTTGGTTCATGAGGTGGGGATAACAAATGGCCAATCCTCCCTATCAAATGGGGCCCAAATATATTTTTGATTAACCAAGTGATACTTTTTCCAAATGGTTTTTTCTCACTTCCATAAGAATCCTTTTATGTCTCTACTGATTTGATGCATGATACTTGTTGGGGATGAAAGAATAGAACAAAGAAATATTGGAAAATTTGAGGAGAGTATTGATTTAATTAAGGACACACCTCTAGATGAATTGAACCACTATGATCCCCACTAAGTCATTTTGTTCTTCATATTTTTTAGAATAGGATTCTAGTCCACAACAATAGAATGAGTTTTTTCCATTGGAACACTTAGGTACTTAAGGGTCTTCCATTGAGCGACCAACACGATTTCCAAAACCTAGGCTATGTGGATGTTGTGTAACATTGTTGGGTAAGTATTCCACCGAAATATATTTTTCTTTTGCTTATTCATAACACCACTTGTTGCATTTATATATGCATCCAATATATCCTTGAATCGTTGATCTATAACCATCAAAGAACCTCCTATCAATAGGACTTCATCAACAAATTGGAATGATTAGTGGATTTTACTCTATAAATATGCCAAGTCTAGGCAAAATCCCTTGAGTTTGAGCTTTGTCAAGATTTCTTCCCAAGTATTTGTCCATCATGATATACAACATTGGAGAAAGGGGGAAACCTTAGTTCATTCCTCTCGATATTTATAAGAAGGAAGTAGATCAACCATTAACAAGGGGAGATAATATTCAAGCCTGAGTAATGCATTCACTAATCCAATCAATAAATTTTGGGGAGAATCCAAATTTATTAAGCATAATGAAGGGGAATTTGTGTCAGAATTTGTCAAAGGAATTAGCCATGTTGATTTTGATTATGATACTTTTTTCTTTATTAGTTCAACTTGAGTGAATGGCCTCTTGCACCAAGACTATATTGTCTATGATATTTATACATTTGACAAATATTCTCTACTCTTTAGAGATTTTCTTGGTACAATGGAGCTAAGTCAACTTGTTATCATTTTTTTGATAATTTTATAGGAGGCATTATGTAGGGAAATGGGTTGGAATTTGGAAAAAAGAAGTGGGATTTCTTTATTCTGGCATGAGAGATAAGAACGAAGAGTTAATCCCTTCCCCAATCCGAGCTATGAAACTTGAATCATTCAAAATTGGACATAGGTTTTTTTTAATTGTTACTAGCATGCTTTGAAAAATTGAATTGTGAAACCATATGATCCTAAGCTTTATCTGGTTCTAGCTCCCATACAACTTGAATTACTTCCTGTCCAAATATTTTTTGGATTCGCTATTATTATCCTTAACTATGATGAGGTGGGTGATGGACTATGTCATATTTTTCTCGGAAGGTTGAAAATGTTAATGTTTATGCCATTATTATTGTTCTTTGCATTTCAATAGATAAGAGCAACATAAGAACAAGATCACTGAGAAATACACATTCACAAGAGACGCAACATTTAGCCTGGGAAACCCTCTAGGGGAAGAAAACCCAGCAAAAACTTCCTTATCATAAATTTCCAATACAATGTCAAGAGATAACTCAAACCAATACAGATAGTCCTCTCCAAAAGATGCGCCACTCTTCTCCCTCTCTCCAACTGGTAAGTTGCAGCTTGCCTCTTTAAGAATGAGCAAGTGAGTTGTGTGATAAAGTGAGGCATTAGCCTCTCTATATATACAAGACTGGCATGTGTGAAGGGTTTTCACTGGTAGGGACGACCTCTCACTCTGGGTGGGTAAACCCACCTTTATTATATTTCTGGGTCTCAATAATAACTGTTGGGGCCGACTTCTTATTCTGCCTATTACAATTGTCTGTTGACCAATCCGAAAAAGGGTATTTGGTCCTAATACAATTACCTACATGATTAATCCACAATGGGGATTAATCCTATGAACAAAATAACAATAATAATAATAATACTCTTTGGAGTTACATTATTTTAACACTCCCCCTTAACAAGAAGGGTATTCTTCAACAACATCAGGCAAGAGAGGTCTGCATCATCAGTGGCATCAGGAGGACAGTATCATCAATATCATCTTGAAACATTGGATGGAATATTTACAAGTCATCGGAATTTTTCTTCATCGACAGCATCATCATTCTCGAAAGAATGCCAGCATCATCTGCATCAATATGTATTAGTAAAAAAATGATACCTCATCACAGCACTAGGCTGGCACATCACAGTACTACACTGGCTCAATGTCACAACCGATAAGCTGGTAGCTCAGTGTCAGTCACATCTTGCTTTACGTCTAACAACTAGGTCAGAAGCAAGGTATACATCATCATCTTGCTTTACGTCTAACAGCTAGGCCAAAAGTAAGGAATACACACATCGTCTTACTTTACGTCTAACAACGAGGTCAGAAGCAATGACTCATCTTGCTTTACGTCTAACAACAAGGTCAGAAGCAAGGAACACACAACGTCTTGCTTTACGTCTAACAACGAGGTCAGAAGCAATGACTCATCTTGATTTACATCTAATAGTGAGGTCAGAAGCAAGGAATACACAACATCTTTCTTTACGTCTAACAGCGAGGTCAGAAGCAATGACTCATCTTGCTTTACGTCTAACAACGAGGTCAGAAGCAAGAAATGTATATATACTCCCCCTTTCAGGGAGGGTCCTTTCGGACTATACCAAGCTTATCTCAAAAGTGTTCAAACTTTACATGAGATAGATGTGTGGTCAACACATCAGCAACTTGTTCATCCATGCTAATGTACTGGAGCTTCAAGGCTCCTCTCTGTACCATGTCGCGGATGAAATGATAGCAGATTTCTATGTGCTTCGACCTGTCGTGGAATACAGGATTCTCTGTCATCTTTATGCAGCTCTGGTTGTCACATAGAATCACGGTTTCTCTCATCTCCAAGTCAAATAGGCCAATCAACAAATTTCAAAGCCATATAGCTTCGCAGCTAGCAGAACATGCGGTAATGTACTCTGCTTCCATTGTGTTGAGAGCAATACTGGATTGCTTCCTACTCTGCCACGAGATCATGGCTGATCCCAAAGTAAAACAACATGTGCTTTTTCTGTCAACAACACTTCTTGCCCAATCTGAATCAGTGTATCCACTCAATGTGAAGTCATGATCTCTATCATAGATGAGACCATAATCCATTGTACCTTTAAGGTACCTCATCACATGTTTTGCAGCCACTAGGTGAACACATCTGGGCTCTACCAAAAACTGACTCAAGGTGTTCACTGCAAAACAGATGTCTGGTCTGGTGTTCGTCAAGTACATCAATGATCCAATAATTTATCTGTACAGTGTGGCATATATCAAGTCTGACAAAGTATCAACCAACAGCTTCAGCTTCACTTCCATGGGTGTATTCATGGGCTTACATTCTAGCATGTCGAATCTCTTTAAGATTTCGACTGTGTACTTCCCTTGGTTAAGGAAGATCCTTTCTGGACTCTGCCATACCTCAAGACCTAAGAAGTAATGCATTAGGACAAGGTATTTCATTTCAAATTCTACGGCAAGTCTCTTTTTACATTCAGCGATGAGCTTTTCTTCTCCAGTTAAGAATAAGTCATCCACATACAGTAGTAATATTATTGGTTCATTATCCATAATTTTGAAGTAGAGATTTGAGTTTGCTTTACTCTTCATAAAGCCTAAGCTCGTCAAGAAACTATCTATACGGCCATACCAAGCTCTAGGAGCTTTCTTTAATCTGTATAAGGCTTTCTTCAATCTGCAGACATGAGACTTCCTGTCTTCAACCTCAAATCCTTGGGGTTTCTCTATATACACTTCCCCTTCGATAACACCATTTAGGAAAGTTGTCTTTACGTCCATCTAGTGCAGCTTCCATTTCATCTTAGCTGCAAGAGCTATGATGGTCCTGTTCGAAGTGTATCTGGCTACAGGAGCGAATGTCTCTTCATAGTCAATGTCTTCCTTCTGGGAAAAGCCACGAGCGACAAATCTTTCTTTATATTTCTCAATACTTCCATCAACAGCATGTTTTATTTTGAAAAGCCATTTTGATGATACCACATCCTTACTTTTTGGTCTGGGAACTATTTCCCATACATCATTCTTTATTATGGATTGGTATTCTTCTGTCATGGCATCTGCCCATTCCTTCTTTTGAATGGCTTCTTCAAAGCATGTAGGCTCTTTATCTAATAGATTACACATCAAAGCCATGTAACTGGAGAATGGCTTTGGTCTTTTCACCTGCCTCGTGGTTCCTTCTGGAACACCATACTTCTCTCCATCTTGAATAATCTCTCTTGCCCAAGCAGGCTTTCTTTTATGGGAGAAGGTCATTTGAGGAGGTTCTTGAACTTTTGTTATATCATGGTCTTCAGGAGTCTCCTCATCAGGGGAAGTTACGACTTACCTTACAAGTTCTGCAGCTCTGGGAACTTCCCTCACAGATTTTGTAATCATGGGATTTACAGGTTCCTCTTCATATACTTCTTCAAGCTGGCATCTTCTTGATTTCTTAAGTGTTGCTTCTTCATCAACGGTCACGTCCATGTTGATTTCAATGTGGCGGTGACCAGGTATGTAGATTCTGAAGGCCTTGGAGACCTCACAGTATCCCACAAATATTCCTTTCTTTTCGGAGGGTTCCATCTTGTTTCTTTTCTCTTTCGGTATATGAATAAACATTGGACAACCAAATATTTTGAGATGGCTTACCTCTGGCTTCTTTCTAGTGAACATTTATTCCGGGGTCTTGAACCCAAGTGTGCTATGGGATAATTGGTTCCGCACATAAACAATTGCCATTGTTGCTTCTGTCCATAAGCACATAGGAATATCTTGATCATGAATCATGGTCTTTACAGCTTCCATAATTGTTATGTTCTTCCTTTCAGCTACACTGTTTTGTTGGGGATTATAGGGAGTAGTGAGTTCCCTCTTGATCCCAGCATCTCTGTAGAAGTTCACAAACTCTTTTGAGGTATATTCTCCTCCATTATCTGACCTGAGTATCTTAATCTCTCTTTCAAAAAGATTCTCTATCAAGGCTTTGAATTCCTTGAATTTACTAAATACTTCATCTTTAGATTTCAAGAAATATATCCAGGTCTTACGAGAATAGTCATCAATGAATGATACATAGTATACATACTCGCTAATGGAGGATGATGGCATTGGGCCACACACGTCTGAATGAATGAGTTCCAATACTCCTTCTTCTTTGTTATCCCTCTTTGGAAAAGGGTTCTTGATATTATTCCCTTGCACACATCCATTGCATATGCCTTCTTGATCGACCTTGAGTTCTGGTAAACCTGTGACAGCTTTTCATATGTATGGTAGCGCCTTGTAGTTGATGTGGGATAATATTCTATGCCAAAGTTCACATGCGTTTTCGATGGAATGGGTCATGGCAGTTTCTGGGTGACCCTTAGCCCACATAAGAACTTCTCCATCTATGAAGGAAACTCTATAGCCTTTCTTGTCTAAGGCTTATATGGAAAGTAAGTTCTTCTTTAAGCCCGGTACATAGAGTACGTCCTTCATTGTTATTGAGTTTTCTAAATCTAGCTTGTAGTTTGATTCTCCCACTCCCTTGATGGGATATTGATAATCATCTCCAAGAGTCACTTTCTAAGAAAACTTCTTTTCTGAAATACAAGAGAGTATTTTTCTTACCCGTCATGTGTTTTGATGCTCTACTATCAATGAGCCATGTGTCTTCTCTAGGTGATACAGATCCTGAGAGAGATGAGATCAAGACATGGTCCTTAATCATCTTCATAGGTGGTTCTTCATATTTGACTATGTGGGCATGTTGCCTTTTGTGCTTCCTCTTGTATTCTTCTCTTTTGACTGGACAAGAATTCACCTTGTGTCCCATCTTATCACAATGATAGCATTGTATGGATGAGAGATCTCGTCCCTTGTGTTGTCCTTTCTTCTGAAAATTTCTTAGATGAGATTCTTGGTTGTTGAATTTGTTTGATGGTTGAGGTTCTCTATGAGATTCCCTTTTGAAGTAGGGTTTCTTCTTTCCTCCTTTTGTATGAGTAGCTAGGGCTTGATCATCATCCCTTGCTAGTAGTGCTTCACGGTTAGCTACCCTTGTCTCTTCTTGGATGTATTCTTCCCATAGGCTCTCAAACTGTAGTGTCTCCTTTCTAGCACATATTGACTGGATGAAAGCATCCCAAGGTATTGTGAGACCATTTAGGGCCGTTATTACGAATTCATCTTCATCTATGGTGTCTCCAATCACTTTTAACTATTCTTTAATTTCTAAGATTTGGGAGAAATATTCTTGAATCATTTCTCCTTTCTGCATCTTGGTATTCTTCAATTGAGATCTTAGGTTCATATTTTGGTTGATTTTATTTCCTTTGTATAGTTTGATTAGAGAGTCAAACATCTCCTTCGGAGTTTTCTTGGACGATACATACAGGATCAGGTGGTCTTTGATTGAATCTACAATGATTCTTTGAGCCCTGATTGAGTCCTTCTGATGCTTTGCTTTCTCTATGGCATCTTCGGGTTCCTCCACTTCTTCTTTGATGAATTTTGCTAGGTCATTCTCTGCAAGGATCAAACCGATCCTATACTTCCAGGCACGAAAGTTGTCTATGCCTTCTAGTTTCTCAACAAGCTTTGTGCTTGCAGACATCTTGTACTTCCAAAAATGAAAATGCTTAAAATCAATTTTTGACCTTACCAAGAGGTGCAATTGGCTGAGGTGAGTAGCCTGGTGTACTTGGATCTGAGAAAATCCAATTTTTACCCCTTCAAATCTGATCTGCGGATTTCTGGACTGGTGCTTCTGGTACTTCTAGTGTTGGTTTTCTGGTACTTCTGGTACTTTTGTGAAACTAGGGTTTCACTCTCTGGGAGATCCAGCCACTAAAAATGTGCGCTCTAAGTTCCAAAATGATCCTTGGGGGAGGGCACAAATTTCTAGGTGGTTTTAGGGCTGAAAATATTCATTTTTGAAAAACCCTAATTTGCAGGTACTGCAACAGTGACGTTTTTCTCTTGCGAAATATGCTTCCTTCAGGTTGGTTCTGATACCATGTTAATGTTTATGCCATTATTATATTTCTTTGCATTTCAATAGATAAGAGCAACATAAGAACAACATCACTGAGAAATACACATTCACAAGAGACACAACATTTATCCTGGGAAACCCTCTAGGGGAAGAAAACCCAGAAAAAACTTCCTTATCATAAATTGCCAATACAATGTCAAGAGATAACTCAAACCAATACAGAT
>ML780766.1:23765-37670 GCA_009831015.1 Picea engelmannii | reverse complement strand
AAAAAAATTACAATGGAAAATTAAAAAAAAAAAAAAAATTAATTAAATACAAACAAATTAAAAAATTAAACATTTGGAAAAAAATTCAAATAAAACAATTTAAACAAAAATTAAATTATTAATTCAATGAGATGGGTGGTGGGGGACGATACCTGGCATCATCCCTCCCCATCCTCGGTTGCCACATAACATGCGCAATAGGTGGGGGGTGATGTTGGGCATTGTTCCTCCCCACCCCCGGCTACCACACAGTTTGCACACGATTGTGTGGCAGTCGAGGGCGGGGAGGCGTAATTCCCGACATCGCCACCTACCCCCCATTACATCAAAATTCCCATGAGATGCAATGAGATGGAGAGTGTGGGGTAATGTTGGGTATCAACCCTCCCCACCACTAGCTGCCATACAAATCGTGGGAGATTGTGGCAGCCGGGGGTGGAGAGAGATGATGCCCGACATCGTCCCCCCATCCCTCATCTTATTGCATTTCCCATGAAATGCAATGAGATGGGGGGTGGGGGGTAATGTCGAGCATCACCCCTCCCCACCCCCAATTGTCACACAATCATGCACAAGTTGTATGGAAGTTGGGTGTGGTGAGGGGTGATGCTCGACATCGCCCCCCACCCTCATCTCAATGCATTAATAATTTAATTTTTGTTTAAATACTTTTATTTTAATTTTTTATTTTAATTTCAAATTTGTTTGTATTTAATTTTTAGTTTTATTTAAAATTTAAGTTGTATTTTTTGGGGGGTTATTTTTAATTTTTTTTTTTCATTTTAATTGTTAAATAGTTGTATTTTTTTTTATTTTTTTTTTAAACTTCAATTTTTTTAAATGAGTTTTTTAATTAGCTTTTTTTAATTGATTTTCAAATTTAGTTTTTTTAATTGATTTTAAAAAATTGTTTGTTTTTTAATTGTGTTTTTTTAAATGTGTATTTTAATTATTTTTAATGTATTTTGTTTTTTTTAATAGTTTTAATATTTGTTTGTTTTTGTTTTTTTAATTATGTTTTTCTAATTTTGTGTGTTTTTTACATTTAAAAAAACTAATTTTTTCATAGTTTTTTTTGTCTTTTATTATTATTATTATTATTGGGTTGTGATTTTTTTTAAATGTTTTTTTTTTTTTTAAATAAGACTTGTTTGTGAAATGTTATTTTTTTAAATGATTTATTTTTAATACAAATTTAAAATTAAATTAATTAATACATAAATTTTCAAGAAGTGGTTAAGGAGTTAATTTTGAGTTTCTTCTTCATGATAGTACTGACTCTCAAGGTCACGACTTCAATTATGTATTGATTTTAACTTAAAAAATATTGGTTACACGGGTAACATCATTTTTCGATTCGGGGTCGATTTTAAGGTTTTAAGGTTTTTGTGAAGGCCATAATTTCAAAAAAGTCGAAATTTTAACCACAAAAAAAGCGATGCTACCAGTAGCACCACTTTTTAACTTTAGGGTAAAAATAGCCACTAAATGTGACCTTTAAAAGAATAAGAACTCTGAAGGGTTCTCGTTAAGTTGGTAACTTTGTTATTAGTAGAAATCACAAAATAGGCTATGATTTCACAAGACGGGGAAAAGAAAGGGGCATATGGGAAAGTAATTTGCTATTGCATATTAGCTTTCAAGGTTACCTCGAAAGTTTATACACCATGTTTTGGGGTGCTTCATGAGATTTGGGGTACATGGTGTATGATTATCCCTTCGATGGTTCATTATGGACTTGCACATTAGAGGTTCCATACTCATTGGTTTCTCGAAATCAATTGGATACTTACATGACATTCTTCCTTGGAGCATTGGATATCTTGTCCAAATAGCTTGGGACATTCTTCATGATGGCCACATGTATATTGGTTGCTTGTTTGAGAGGATACCCTGTATTGGAGAAAGAGCATTTTGGTGTTTTGGAGGAGGGTGTTGATCCCTAGACATCATGGGATGGCTTGGATGCTTGCATGAAGGTATGGAGTTGAATTGGGGATGCCCGAGTTGTGAAAATGTTCATGTAAATGAAGTGGACCTGCTGGAGTGAAAGCCTTAGGAGGATTGTTGGAGTCCTTGGAGGCTTATAGGAAGAGTGTTGGACACATCTCATGGAGTTCCCTTGCATTGGATCCTTTCTTGTGCATGGCATCACCTTGGATCTTTCCATGTGTACCATTGGAGTGTAGCACTTCACATGTGTGGACCTACTTGTGTAATTTTTTAGGTTGTTTGTAGAGGTTTAGGCCCACTTTATAATCTTGGCCTACCTTACCTATCATATAAATAGAGAAAAGATAGAGTTATTTCATTCATTCTANNNNTCTCTCTCTCTCTCTCTCTCTCTCTCTCTCAAGTTTATTATTCTTTGTACCATCTCTTTTGTATTGGAGCATGAGGGTTCCTTGGAGGATTCTTGGAGACTTATAGGGTTAGGGTTTCTACCCTAATAAAGGAAGGAGTTAAGGTTTGGTGATAAACCCTACTTGTCAAAGAAGAGGAGAAGAGAAGACATCTTACCAAGGAGGTGTGCTAGTGTTGATGCTAGCTTGTGGAGATTATTTGGTGGAGAAAAGGTTTAATTGGTTTTCCTTAGCTAGGTTTTTAAAGATATTGAAGGGTTCCAATAGCTTGTGACAAGCTGAGAGTATGTACTTGAACTACATCTCTTATATGTGTGTGTGTGTGTGAAGTTTTCAGCTATCCAAATTTGTCTCGTTCTAGATTTGATTTTCAGATAGCATTGTCTTCATGATTGGTTATTTCACAAGAGGGGGAAAAGAACGAGGCATATGGGAAAGTAATTATCTATTCATTGTTAGCTTTCAAGGTTATTATGAAAGTGTATACACCATGTTTGGGGGTGTTCATGAGATTTTGGGTACATGGTGTATGATTATTCCTTGGATGGTTCATGATGGACTTTCACATTAGAGGTTCCTTACTCATTGGCTTCTTGACCTTAGTTGTATACTTACATGACATTCTTCCTTGGAGCATTGGATATCTTGGTTGAATAGCTAGGGATGTCATTCATTATGGCCACATGAATATTGGTTTCTTTCTTGAGAGGATTCCCTTCATTGGAGAAGAAGAATTTTGGAATTTTGGAGGAGGGTGTTGAGCCCTAGAAAACATAGGATGGCTTGGATGCTTGCATGGAAGCATGGAGTTGACTTGGGGATACCTAGGTTGTGAAAATTTTCATGTAGGTGGAGTGGACCTACTGGAGCACATGGCTTAAGAGGAGTGTTGGATTCATTGGAGGCTTATAGGAAGAGTGTTGGAAACATCTCATGGAGTTCAGTTGCATTAGATCCTTTCTTGTGAATGATATCATCTTGGAGATTTCAATCTGTACCCTTGGAGTGTAGCACTTCACATGTGTGGACCTACTTGTGTTTTGTAGGGTAAACTAGTCTCTCTTGTTGGCACACATTTGACATGTTTTATCTTGGATTTCCTTGTTTATTGAGGTTGAGAATGAGTGAATATTATCCATTTTTTATGTAATACCCCTAGGATGAACCCCAATTGTAAATGTACATATATACTTCATAGGCTAGTGAGCCAAGATATTTTGGGCCATAGTGCCCATGTGATTTAGGTTGGGGATCCTATGTGCTAAAAGGACAGTGAGCATATCATTGTAATATGTAATCACGGTCATATTATTAATTAAAAAATACATCACTACTGCAAACCAACCGAAAAAAAGAGTATGGGGGGTTAAAGCTCCATAGGAGAGAAAGGGGGCTAAGAGTCTAGGAAAAGGGGCTAAGCCAAGGGGGCTTAAGCTAAGGGAATAATATAATATTATTCCTAAGGTTTAATTATATGAGGTTTTATCCTAAGTTCCTAAGGAGGGGGAATGTATCACCAAGTGGGGACAAGGTAGTTCCCAACATGACAAGTGTCAAGTTGGGAACATGCATGCATAAAGTGGGGAAATAGTGTATTCTCCATTATTCTCTCGATCATTCTTTCCATATGTACTCTCCTTGCCATCCATCATTCGTACATGTACTTGAGATCTTTTGCAGGTGATTGTAACTAGTAAACCTAGGTAGTTTGAGTTGAATAAGCAGGTTGTTAGGCTTTTGTGCATACTAAAGAAGTAGGTTGTCAGGCCTGTGAGCATTCTCTTTGGGTGAGAGAACTATTGGGAATTTATTTCCCTGTGTGCTAGGTAGTAGCTACAGAGCTCTGAGACTTTATGTATGAACTATTATTGAATCCCCAGAAGGGAAGTGGGATAGTCGAAGGACTATTGAGAAGAGAATGGGTACACTTCCTAGGGTGGGATAGGCTATGAAAAATGAGAGGTTGTAGGCTAGTTGTTGAAGCTAGCACCTTGACTTGAGTTTTATTGTGTTGGTTAGACCTTAGTCTAGCTTAGGAAGCTTTCCCTGGTGGAGTTTTAGCCTCAACTCGGGGGTGACATGTTTCTGAGAGTTTATGAGAAGAAAAATCTATGACTGGGAGGAACATCTGAGGTATGTAGCCAGTCAGTGTTTTATAAAAGATAAGTGTCTTCTTGTGTTTCTTATTTATCACTGTGTTTAATTGAGTTAATTATGTTATGGGTTTTTATGTTGTAATAATGCCTGCAATTTATTTTTTGTTAGTTTGCATAAATCTGTTCATATACAAAGCATTTTTTATTAATTAAATGGTATCACAGTGTTGGAATTTTGTGTGGCATGGGCCAGCTTGGGGCTAGGGATGTTACATTGTGGTATCATATCTCTGGTTTCGAAATTGAATTAGCAAGGGCCAAAGATAGAGCACACAATTGAAATTTGCAGAGTATGTATGCAAATTGTTTGACAGAATGTCAGAAAGAATGTTTGTAACATGTTCGACACAATTACTACAGTGAAATTGGGAAGAATTCATGGGTAAATTTCATGATTAATTGAAGGAATCGATCCCAAGGATTAAAAGTCCCCAATTTTAATCTTTGATTGGGAATTTTCGACCTATAATTGGTTGAAATTCGGAATTTACAACACATCCATGGAATCATTGGGAACAATTGGATGAAATTGAGAAAAAGCCCCAATTTCTATAGTTAAATTCATGAGGAATTCAGCGGGGAAGAGTCGAATCTCGTTTAAGGGGATCAAATTCAGATGTACATGGCCAAAATTGGTCGTTGTAAGCTCAATTATAGAGAAACCATGGACAATTGACGAATGTGTAAATTTTTATAATTCCTATAGGGAATAAATTGTCCATATGAAGCCAATTATAGAGCATCAATGGCGGTCGAGGAAAGAAACATTGAAATTGGGTGAAATTGGAAAATTTTCAAATTTTGGCAAAATTGGGAATTTTTTCGTATGATGATGTCAACATGACGTGGGATCCACATGCCATCTAGCATGGAAGAGGTGAAATGTCCTGCCACAATGGAAATTACATGGTGGCAGTGGTGGAATGTGGCAGATGATGTGGAGCTGCAGTGGTGAGGCATCTTCCTGAATTACGGAACCGTGACTCGGACCTGAAGAATCTCGATTTCAGGGGGGGTCACTTGGTGGTTTTGGAAACCACCAGNTGGTTTTCCATTTCGGACCCCCCCTCCTCAATTAATTTCCAGCGGATGAGGGGGCCTGAATCATGATAGTAGTCATTGATCATGATTGTGATCGTTGATTCGCACCAAAATCTCCATCGTCCGATCATATGGATGTGAAATTATGACCATGCCAAGAAATTGGGTACAGAATGGGGCTTTCCCATCCCACTGGAAAATAAAAAGGTGCAACGTGTGGAACCAAGGGTTGTGGGGCCTGAAAGGAAAAGTAATGTGCATGGGGTGGAAGGAGGAAAGAATATAAAGAAGGAGAAGGGAGACATGGGTTGATGAGGTAGGGTTAGCATAGTCATAGGGATGACCTGGCATCATCATGGGGTTCCAATCATAGTTACCAAATTCGTCCAAACTAAAAAAAAAAAAATCCAAGGGCTCGATTCGGTTCTCAGATTAATACGAACATTCGAGTTCGAATTCGGTACCAGAATATTCGGTTGATCAGTGGTCAAAAGAGTTTGCGAGAAATGGAACCATTGGCCCTACCTTGCCTCGAATGGATCTCTTCAATCTATTTTATTGATGGCCTTTCAAAATGGCTTCCCTCTGTATGGATGGACTTCCCCTCCAACCGAGATAACCTTGGTCGGGTTGTTGGAATTGAAGATTTGCGATCCACGTTGTACATATTCACACGGGAACTAAATAAAGTCAGATGGTTTTTTGACATTACTGCCAAAAGAGAAAGCTTCGATACGGAAGGACATTTTGATTTTCCTTGCTTCCCCGGACAAGGTAGAATCAAGTTTCCGCTAAAATAGTGGGAGTAATCCATCGAGAATCATACGCATGTTCTAGGGTTTTTGGAGGTCAATGAGAGAGGGTTTGATACTTCTATTGCACTTTTCACCCACATGATATGGATATGGAGGAGCTAGATGAGCTATATTCCAGCCTTCTTGTTATTCAATATAACAATAATTTTCAAAATTTCAAAAAAGAAATTATTTAATTTATTCACTCAAAACCCTAAGCATTTTTTTCATTCTAAGCATTTTTTTTGGAAGATAACGATTACAAGGTTTTGGTCCACTACAAAATGGTTGCGAACACTGGTGCAGGATTGGATTAGTAGGGTCCATTTCTATAGCCCTGACACAACAAAAAAACTAAGTCTGCTTGGCAGGGTCCATTTCTAGATCCCTAATGCAACAAAAAACCTAAGTCCATTCAGTTGTACAAGGTTTTAACATGCAAGTGGTAAAAATTGCACTTTGTTGAAAACTCAAACTTGAATTGATAGGAGTACATGGCTAGAAATTTCATTAAGTTTCCTTGTTTTTTTACTTATAGAAATTGCAAGAAATTCCTCCATTTGTTTAGTTTTTCAAGCAATGCTTATTTTTCTATTTTATGGAACTTTGTTTTTACTCTTTCATGGCTTCCATCCTCATGTCCAGCCATTTTATTCAAACACGTCGATGTATATTAATGTCCATTCAATTGCACAAGGTTTTAACATACAAGTACTGAAAATTGCACTTTGTTGGCCCTACAACTCAAGATTTAATTGATAGAGTACATGGTTGGAAATTTCATTAAAATATCATGTTTTTTTAATTCATAGAAAATAAATTCCTCATTTTATTTGGTTTTTCAAGCAATGGTTATTTTTTCTATTTTATGGAACTTTGTTTTTACTTCATCCTCATTTCCAACCCTCCTCTTCAAACACTTCAATGTATCTTGATGCCCATTCAGTTTCACAAGCAAGTGATGAAAATTGTACTTTGTTTGAATATAATGATTGTCCATTTCAATTTTCTAAAATTTAGAAAAAATAGTATATTTGAGTATTTGTAAGATGTATACTCCCAATTTTTTTTTTGTATTGAATTTTAGGCAGTCGGATTTTTTTTGTATCAAATCGAATCCGAATTCAAATTCAAATTCGAACTTAGAAACTATGGTTCCAAGTGGACCCATGATGCCACGTCAACATCCTATTCAACGTATTTTAATTAAAAATTCTCTAAAAATAGAGAAAAGGTGCTTTATGGGTCATGTTTTTGTAGGCCATTTTCGAAGGCCGAAATACCAATTTTTGAAGATCAATTTTTTACAAAATGTGTGTCCTTATAGGACACAAGTTTTTTATTCTAAAATTATAGAGCTCAGAGAGAGCTTTGTATCAAGATAAATTGTTCATCAAAAAGAACCTGTATGAGGGAGTTACATGCCAAATAGTGCAAGGTAAAAATCAGGCCTAGTTAACTTCCGGAGGCCATAACTTCATGCTCAAGAGTCAGATTGGGGCATAGGAGTAGCCTATGGAAATATATTGAGCCATAGAATACATCCATGGAGTTAAATTAATATTCTGGGTACCTAAAAGTGCACAAGAGGATGTAGAAGGCACCTATAACATTCAATACTAAAAGGGTAAATTAGTCTAAAACTTCAACAAGTTGTAACTAGCAGTCTGGAGCTCGAGTGAAGGAGAAAATTGGTCAGATTGTTCAAATTATGGTCATGAAGAAACTCATTTGAGCTCCTGTCAAAATCCCAAAGGAGTCGGTATCAGAGATACCTGGACATGGCCAAAATTTACACCTGGTTGAAAGGTGTGCAAAAGCAGTAAATGGGTACTGATCAAATGGCCATAACTTTCTACTCAAGACTTAGAATTGAGAAAGAAAGTAGTCATTGGAAATTTTTTAGATAGAGGAGTCCACATATTCATCCAAAAATGTGAAATGGGTAGTAAAATTCACAATAAATCAAGAAAAATTACTTTTGATGCACTTATGCGTCAGAATTGTGCATAATTTTCATAGATTTGTTCAATTATTATAGTCTAACAAATCCTATTGCCTGCACACTTTGTAGAGTTAAAGTAAAATAGAATAGATAATAATCAACAGTGATATTAGAGACATGGAGGAGGCACATAGAACCTACAAACATGAAGATGAAGTCAGGGGGGTGTGCGTCAATATGGGTAATCTTGGGACATAATAAAATGGACACGGATAAGGAAAAGAGGAAAGCATGAATTTGGTGGAGACTATAAAGAGTCTAAAAATAGATGTGATGAGTTATAAAGTTGATAATGAGAGGCTTACAAAATCCAAAGAGCAAGAATATGGCATCAACATCATGTTGTTTCAAAGTTTGGATAGAATAGAGAAGAAAGTGGATAAGGGGACAAACTCAAGCAAGTCAAAGAGCCACATATCTCATGATAAAATAAGAGAATCTAGAAGTGTTGATAGGAATCACCATCACTCACCAAGGAATTCATTTAGAAGAGCACACAATATTCCAATCTTATCTCCTATCAAAAAGCATAATAGAAGGTTCAGGGTAGATGAACTACAAGTTGAAATGAATAATATCAAGCCTCCTACCTTTGATGGTGAGCACAAGAAAGATGAGGATGCAGAGACATGGTTGTTGGGGATGAGAAAATATTTTCATCTGCACAATTATTCCTCAAAGGAAGAAGGAATAATTTCCATCTAGATGAAGGGAAAAACATCAATGTGGTGGACCAACTTGTGCAAGTACAACACATTGATGAGAAGAAACTCACTTGGAGGAAGTTCAAAAATCATTTTCAAAAGAAATACTTGACCAAGCGTTACTATGATAGGAAGATGAAGGAGTTATTTGAACTCAATATTGGGAGTATAAATGATCTGGATTGGATCATTATATTATTTTTCATCTATCTCAATACTTTCTAGGTGGAAAAATTGGAGGAATCAACTTGTAAGGCCATTTCGACGACTAGTCCAAATTTGGAAATTTGGGTCCAAAAAACATTATGAAATATTCCAAATCCATTTTGAGGAATATAAAAACACTTGTCTTGGTAAAAACCTTACTATGGAGGAATATTATATATTCTACACACCGATATCTTTCCAACAGTGCATATTGTTCATCAATCGAAGTCCGTATGATAAAGTTATGCCTCCCATAAGTTGACCTACCATATTGATCACCATGGTGCGAGTGGATGCAACATCAACCTTAATTACTTAGACATGTGGGGCTAGCCACGTAGTGGATCTTCTAATAAAAATCTAGAAGGTCCAAAACCTTATCATAATTGAAGGTTGAGGAAGTCAAAACCCTACCCCTAGATGGCTATCAAGATATGTTAAATACTGGGCCATTAGGAGGAGAAGGGGTTCCATTATTTTGCATTGTATCTTGTTCCATAGCTGAGAAAAAAATTTGAGAGTGATATTATGTGAGGATAACAGAGGAGGAGATATTTTGTAGCAGCCATACAGGCCATAGGTCAAACGAAACTCCATATAGAGTGCCTCTTTATTTGTACTTGCATAATTTTTATACCAGAGAAAAGAGAGCAAAGAAACCTCACCTTCTAGGTGGGTTTTCTCCTGTATTTGGTTTCCCAGGTCATATCTTGTGTTTATTTGTGGATGGTGTGATTGTATTTTACTATTCTCTATTTTTTTCATTTGATCTATTCCATGCATAAGTAGAAAATCAATAGCTAAATATTATATAGATCTAAAGGAAAAACATCCTTAATAGTAAATATTTTTAGTATTGTATTAGATCTATTTTGATGAACTGTTCGAGTGGAATATCCATGACATTTTACAGATCAATGACCATGAATGAGTATGAAAGGAGATTTTTGGAACTACTAAAGTATGTTGACTTCATCAAGGATGAATATGTCAAGATTCAAAGGTTTCTGAGTGGGCTGCTATCAATATTCAGTGACAAGATATTGTATGATGATCCCAATACATTAGAGGAAGAAATAAGGAGAGCCAAGTGCCTCTATGATAAACATATATGAAGACCAGCTTTCCAAAAGGATTGGGAATATAAGAAGAAAGGTAAGATGGAGCAGAGGAAGAAGGGGAACAAGCCATCATTCTTCATAAATATTCTCAGGGACAACCAGCTCTAAATGATCCCAAAATGATAGAAACTTTGGGCAAAATACCAAGGCAGTTGGGGTTGTGAGGGAGATCACATGTACATAGATTTCCCTCATAGAGGTGAAAAAGTGAGGATTGTTCACAATGTACAACAGGTTGACACAGTGGAGGACATGGGCAGAAGCATGCCAAGGATCTATGCAGCCCTTGAAAACAAGCAAGTTGAATTTCAATCTCATATGATTGAAGTAGAAGGTAAGATCAATGATCAATCTATTTCTATTTTGATTGATTCAAGAGCTAGTCATAGTTATATAGATCCTAAGTTGGTGGAAAGATTTCATTTTCCAAGAAGAAAACTTGGGAAATCTTGGTTGGTTCAACTAGCTACATGAGCCAAAAGAAGAATTAATGAGTTGCTAAAGGAATGTCCAATGGACATGAATGGAATGAGCACAAGGGGAGATTTAAATATCATACCTTTGGGCTCATATGATTTCCTAATTGGCATGGATTGGTTGGATAAGAATCATGTTTTCCTAGAATGTTATAACAAGGAATTTACTTTCTTGGATGAAGAAGGGAACTTGAGAACAACTCAAGGTATTCCAAGGGTAGTAACTATCAAAGAAATTCCATTCTTGCAGATGAAAAGAAGTTTCAGGAAAGGATGACAAATATATGCATCTCATATGGAAGAGGTAAATAAGGATAAAGTGCCAAGCATTGAAGACTATGTTTCCCTAAAAGAGTTTGAAGATGTATTTCTAGAAATATTGGGGTTTCCACCCAAGAGAGATATTGATTTTTCTATCAATATGACACTCGGAGCAGCCCCGATGTCCAAGACTCCTTATAGGATGAGTACACCAAAGTTGAAGGAATTGCAAATGCAACTTGAATAATTTTTGAAACAGGGGTATATACACCCAAGTGTGTCATCTTGGGGTGCCCTAGTATTGTTTGTGAGAAAGAAGGATGGAACCTTGAGGCTATGCATTAATTTCAGGAAGTTGAATAAGGTGATTGTGAAGAACAAGTGTCCTTTTCCAAGGATAGATGACCTTTTAGACTAGATAAAAGATTCCAAGATGTTCTCCAAGTTTGACCTCAAATCAAGATATCATCGTCTGAGAATTAAAGAGGAGGGCATTAACAAGACTACATTCAATACAAGGTATGGCCATTATGTGTTTACGATGGTGCCATTTGGGTTGTCAAATGCACCAACTATCTTCATGTATTTGATGAATGGTATTTTCAGAAATTACTTGGACAATTTTGTCATTGTATTCTTGGATGACATTCTTATCTACTCTAAGTCTAAAGAATAACATGAGCAACACTTAAGGATGGTGCTACAAGTATTGAGGGAATATCAACTATTTGCAAAGTTGAGAAAGTGCTCATTTAGCAAAGGCATATACATTACTTGGGCCATCTCATTTCAGAGGAAGGGATTGTAGATGATCTTGAGAATATGAAAGCCATTAAGGGATGGCCAACACCAAAGAATGTCTCATAGGTGAGATCTTCCATGGGACTTGCAAATTACTATAAAAGATTTATTGAAGGATTCTCAAAGACATCACACCCAATCATTTCTTTACAAAAGAAGGGTATGGGATTTGAATGGACCTTTGATTGTGAAATAAGATTTCAACACTTGAAGATTTTATTGACAAGTGCACCAATTCTGAGGATTGTTGATCCAAATGAATATTTTGTTGTGTCAATTGATGCATGCAAGGAAGGGCTTGGAGGAGTCCTTAGTCAAAATGGGCATGTGATATGCTACAAGTCTAGGAAGTTAAAAGAGAACGAGAGACACTATGCCACTCATGATTTAGAATTGGCATCCATAGTGCATGCCTTAAATATATGGAGGCACTATCTCATGGGAAAAATATTTGAGTTGAGCACAGACCATAGTAGTCTGAAATATTTGTTTGGAAAACCAACTTTGAATGCTAGACAAAGTAAATGGCTAGAATTTCTCAGTGAGTATGAATTTGAAATAAATCATATCAAAGGAAAGGAGAACAAGGTGGTTGATGCACTCGGCAGGAGGGTGCATGCGATGCATGCTACGACCATTAGCATGTACATATTTGAATTGAAAGACATAATTTTAGAAGCTGCAAAATCAGATCACCACTATATGGAAACAAGGGAAAATTTACAGCAAGGAAATACTCAACATAAAATTCAAGATTATGAGCCAAGGGATGATGGAATTGTCATGTATGGGGGCATATTTTATGTGCCTAATTCTTAGGAGATGAAACATCACATGCTAAGAGAAATACATAATGTGCCTTATGTTAGGCACCCAGGCTACCAGAAAACAATTGCAGTTGTAAAGAGCCAATATTTTTGGCCAGGTATGAAGAAAGAGGTGGCTGATTATATAGACAAATTTTTAGAATGTCAAAAGGTCAAGGCTAATCATATACACTAGCGGGTTTGCTACAACCATTGTCCATTCTAGAATGGAAATGGGAAGTGGTGACAATTGATTTTGTTAGGGTCCTAACCCGCACATAGGTAGAAAAATATATTCGGATGTAATAAAGGTCAATATTAATAAGGCCTTCCAATAAAATAGAATAAGGAGGATGTAAGAAGACCTAATAGAAGCTTCCGCTTCTAGAAGGATCTTCCTCTAGATGCTTCTTTTTAGTATAAATAAGAGTCGAGGGTATGAGAAACCTAGCTTGGATATTATTGTAATAGAGATATGCTCAACTGGAGGTTGCCCCCTCGAAGAGGACCGTGAACATTGCTTTCAAATTCAAAGTGTTATTTCTATTATTATTCATATATTATTTCAGTGTTATTGTGGTGAATGCTTTGGTTATATTGTTGTTATTCTGCCATTACTAGCATTTTATTTCTGTTCTGCATACATTTTATATCTAGTATATTACAAATGGTATCAGAGCACTTTCCTCGGTAGAAAGTGTGGGTTAAATTTTTTTCAGGGTAGAGACGTATTTTGGCGTCTTTAAGCCACAAAGATCTGTCGCTACGCGCATAAACCTACGGTTGAGGGATTCATACATGCAGGAAATACAAGTGGTACTTAAGCGCACATTTGTTGGCCACCCTTGTAACCCCTGTTGGTACCCCTTCAAGTGGTAGCGCATCAGACAACACCTGTGTATGGATCGAACTAGATTACCTAAATCCCTCTTTAGATAAACCGATTGGTCGCCTGACTGCTATAGTGTCACCGAGAACAACACTCAGGAAGATACTCTCTAGTACCTGGGTAGTCAGGTAGTACGGCTAAGGGTACGGTCTATCCTCCTCAGTTAGTGCCCTGAGATATGGGGTCGAGTACTACTTTTGGACCCCGCACGTATATCAGAGAGCTATAGCACAGGGAAAACCCTTGTCTGTAGAAACCTTGAATACCTAACCCTTGGGGAC